>RJWM01047285.1:0-11974 GCA_004363535.1 Dasyprocta punctata
GCAGCTCACACTCTGGGGGAGATGAGGGGCGTTCTGCCTAGTGAGCAGAGGCCCCTGCCAGACACCAAGAAGGACAAGGCTGAGAGGCGGGCCCAGGAGGGCTGGCTGAAGACGGTGCTGAACTACCTCCTGAGGATGGGCTTTGATGAGCCCAAAGACAAGGCCAGCAGGAGGCCGAGGGGGAAGGAAGAGTCCCCAGAGTCCCCAGAGTCCCCAGAGGCAGCCGAGGAACTGGGCCTCAGGAAGAAAGCCCAGGACAAGAAGGCCAGCCGCAAGAAATCCAGTCACAGAAAGCATGGAGCTGAGGAAGCCAAGGGGAGCCACGACCGGGAGGCAGGAGGCCACCATGCCCGGCCGCCCAGGATGGCTGCCGCCCCGCACGCCGAAGAAGCCTCAGCGGTCCCGGATTGCAGGGGTGAGCAGACCAGCCGTTCCTGGGGTGACCCAGTGACCCTACCTGAGGCCCGAGGGCTCTGAGCACTGTGGCTAAGCATTCGGAGCCAAACCACTTGGCTGTGTGGCCTGGGGCTGGTCATTCTCTTCTCCGAGCCTCAGTTTACTTTTCCTGCCGCAGAGTGGAGCTGAGACAGCGGCTGTGTCCTGGGGCAGCCATGGGAACGGTTTTCCGAGACTAGGTAGCGCTCAGTTTGAGGAGCACGGGTGAAAAGTAGGAAAGTGGGGTGGGGTGGAGGGGCAGGGGGTGCCGTAGGTGGCTCCTAGGGCCCTGGCTCTGGAGCTTGGTCCTGAACATGGCTCCATCGGGAATAAATTGCCGCGTGAGTTCGAGCTCGTGGCTGCCTGCTGTGCCTTGGTTCTGCGTGCGCGGGACGAGCGATCTGGTCCCAGCCGCACCGAAGGACGAAGGACGAAGGACGCGCAGCTCTCTGTCGGCACCAGAGCTCGCTCTGGTTTTTTTGAGAAGAAGAGGCTCCGGGAAGAGCCAGGATTTGCGGGGAGCGGGGAGTAGTTGAGAGGGTTTCCGAGGCGAGGCAGTCTGCTTTCAGATCAAAATCTGGGCATGTTTTGGATTTTGGGGGTGACGCTTCGAGCGATCCACAGCAGTGCCTAGGCGCGGCGAAGTCTGTGCTGTTTTCGCGTGGGGACTGACAGAGTCAGGAGAGCGTCACCGTCACCCAGACAAACACCCGCACCCCCTCGATGTATTCCAGGTGGACGGGATTCCAGTGGCCTCCAATCCTTGCCCTCCGGAGGGGCCGGCACTGGACTCTTGGAGATTTCTCCCCAGGCCGCAGGCTCGGGGCTAGGAGAGGAGCCCGGGAGGCCCAGCCGTGAGTGCAAGTCCCTCGTGCCCTCTTCGTCCGTGGCTGGTGGCTGTCACACGCATGCACAGATCTTTCTTGTCTTCTGCTTCTGACTGCATTCACTTATTTTAGGGTCGACAGAAGGGAGACTTAGCAACTGGAAAGGCTGCTGGGAAAAGCTGCTGCCTTACGTGCAAATGGAAGGGGGCTTTGTTTTTATTTTTTATTTTCCAAATCCATTTTATTCAAACATAAAAAAGAAAGAAAGAAAAAGGAGAAAGAAAAGTACAATAAAATTTCAAAGCCTATCAGGGGCTTTGTCTTTAGACTTGTAAAATGTATTTTATTTTAAAAACATACGGATGAGTAAGGACTGAGCTGTGGCTCCAAGGTAGAGCGTTTGCTTAGCATGCAGCAGAGCCTGAGTTCATTGCCCAGCACCGTTCAAATAAAATGTACTAAAGAGTAGAACGAATCGTTCAGTGCACATTCGTACACCTACAGTTGTTAACTCTCTGTCGGTTCTCTCCATATGTGTGGATGTATATTTTTGTAAGAACACTTTAGAATAAAACAATTCTTCTCTAAATAGACAGAGTCCCATAAAAAATAAGGCCAGCCTCAAACACAAGCCCAGTACCATTATGCCTTCTAAGAAATCAATAATAATGCCCTAATCCTCTAATTCCCTATCTTTTAAAAAGCCATATTTTGAAAATGAGGAAGTAGAAGGGCTATGCACCCGTCAAAGGATAACCACAAGACAGGACGGTAGTCATTCTGCAGGATATTTAATTATTTTATAGGTAGTGGTTTTCTCACTGCGAAGGGAATCAGCTGGTAGACAGAGCCACAGAGCGAGACGCCAAGCAGGATTGATAAGCGCAAGGGAAGCGGGTGGGGCAGAAAGAAAACTCGGCCAGCCTCGGGACAGGGGGTCCTGGCTACGTCTCTTGCTGTGCAAACCGTGGGCAGCAAGCAGAACACGGCTGCACACAGTGCCCTGGGCGAGGCCAGCGGGAGGAGGCGCCTCGGAAAACGGGGGTGGGGCGGGTGTTCAGCACGCATCTGAGGGCGACGTCCTTCCCGCCTTCCCCTCAACTGTGTGGTGGGACTCAGCATTTCCCCCCTGGAATCCTGCAGCTTGGAAGATCAGCTTTAGTCTCAGAAAGTGTTTCCAGGCCCCAGGGATTGTGATCCTCTTTCCCAGGAAAAGAGCTGAA
The DNA here is from genome assembly GCA_004363535.1 of Dasyprocta punctata. Taxonomy (NCBI): domain Eukaryota; kingdom Metazoa; phylum Chordata; class Mammalia; order Rodentia; family Dasyproctidae; genus Dasyprocta; species Dasyprocta punctata. The sequence goes on from RJWM01047285.1 coordinate 2,486, forward strand.
GGCCCAGAGAGCTTAAGAGACTTTGCCAGAGTCACACAGCGCCCTGAACCCAGGGTAGATGCTCACAGATGTGTAAAGTTGAGAGAAATTAGTGGGGCATGAGTTGGAAGGCTGACCAGGGATTTCCTGTTGAAACGTCATGCTTTGGCAGCAGCCCCTGGGGTACACTGCTTTCTTCCTTCCTTCTGTGGCTGTCCCGAGAGCCCCGCACCCCTAAGACAGTGGTAGGAAGAGCACTGAGTGCATTTTGGAGTGACAGAGGGGGTGACAGGTGCTGTGCTGTCTTCTAGAGGATGACGTCATCCAGATGATCGTGGAAATCCTGAAGAAAGTGGGAGACCAGTGGGAGGAGGAGGTGAGGAGCAGCACCCCAGGGAGGCCCACCCGTACTCCTCCATCCGGCCCCAACGCAGCTCCTCCTACTCCGCCTGGGCCTCAGCACTCTGCTCCCCTTTCCTGGGGCCGCCCTGAAGGATAGGGGCCTGACTCAGTTTCCCTCTGGCTCCCCACAGCATGCTCAAGCCCCCCAGCCGGAAGTACTGCTACAAAGCCCAGTGCTGGGCTGCTGGAGGAAGTCCCAGGAGAAAAAGCCCAGCAACCTCAAGCGAGCCTTTACCCTCAGGAAGTGCACCCCGGAGGAGCCCCGGAGAAGGGGCGCTGCTGATGCGCCCAAGAGGCCCAGCTACCTGCCCCTGTGCATCGGTGGCGGTGGTCCCCGGCCCTCCACCTCCAGCAGCCCTGGTGAGCAGGGTCTGGCGGTTGCCATAGCAACCCTGCAGGGCCCTGGTGCCTTCTCAGGGCTGGGATTGGCTGCATGCAGGGCCCCCCTTCTGATCTCAAGCATGGGGAGGGAGGGCTGGGGCGGAGAGAAGGGCAGCCAGCGGGTCACCTCCCCGCGCTGTCACTGAGGTCCAGGCCTCCCGCCGGAGCCCTGGATGGGAATCGGGAGCCAGGATCCCCAACCGTGCCCGCCCCTGCAGTTTGGCTTCCCCATCGCGCCGTGGGAGGGACAGGCGGGCGTCTTCAGGGAGGGCTGGAGCCGCAGGCACAGCCTGGGTCTGAGCGGCGCTTTCTCTGTCGTCCCTGAGACTGCGTCTTGGAGTCCTCTTTCCCTGTCACACTTCTACGCCTCAGTCGTCCTCACGGCCATCTTGGGAAGCCCAGTTCTTGTGCCTCTTTAACATCCCAAATTCCATTCCGCTTGCCAGGCTGTGAAGGACCAGGTGCCCTCGAGACCCTGTCTGCTGACAGTGCCGGCCCCAGCCCCCCGGAGCTCCCTGCCCGCGCCGGCTGCCAGGGACCTGAAGACCAGCTGCCGCCGGACGGCGCCTCGGAAGCCAGTCAGTACCCAGTCCGGAATTCTCCCAGGAACCCCTTAGGAAACTCCCATCCTGAACCCCGCCCCTTGTGGAAGGGAAACTGAGTCAGAGAAAGGGTCCAGACCTCCCCCTTGGGCCCCAGGCTGAGGAGACAGCACGGAGTCCAGGTGCAGCCTGGGCCCCGTCTGAGCCTCAGGTGTCCAGGGCAGCAGGTGTCACCTGGGAGGGGCAGACACCAGGCGATGGGGGGGTGGGGGTGGCTGTGCAGGGGCCGGGGCTCCCTAGACGGTGTGGCCCTTAGGGCCTGGGACCCAATCTGCCCTCTCAGCCCTGCCGGCCCCGTGATCTTGGGCAGCCACTTCACCTCGGGTCTCAGCTTCCTGTCTGGAAGTTGGGGACAATCATGGGACTTCCTTCCTGGGGTTGTTGGGGGATCAGTGGTGGGGGCCGGGGGGTTGGGGAGGGGTGCTGAGCCCTGGGAGCTGCCAGCACTCGTAAGATTTCATCCTTGGCAGAGTGGGGCAGTCAGTTCTTTGAAGGGGACTGGCGAGACCCTGCCAATGGCGATGAGGAGGAAGAGGCCGGGTGAGGGGCTGTGACTGTGACCGAGGTCTCCTGACCATCACCCCAGAACCGGAAGCCACTGGGGTGGTAGGGAACAAAGACTGACCGCACACAGCTTTGCAAAGCGCTTTGATCTCTTTTAGGCGAGTTCAAGCGGAAGATTCTCGCACTACTCCAAGATGCGGAGGAGCCGGCAGGAGAGCAGGTGAGGGACACTGAGGGGACACTGCTGTAGCCCCGGGCCTCAGCGGGTCCACGCCGCCCCTCCCGGCGCTGCTCCTCCCTGCACTCCCCTGACTCAGTTTCTCTCACAGCAGCCTCAAGTGCAGGAGGCCGAGGCAGCCGGAGAAAGCCTGGCCCCGGCCAGCAGGTGCAAGTCCCAGGAGAAAAAGCCTGGCAGCCTCCGGAGAGCATTTTCTCATAAAAGACACAGCTCCAAGGAGCCCAGGAGAGCGGGGTCTGTGAGGACGGGGGCGGCTGCCACCCCTGAGTCCCGGCCACCCAAGATGTCCAGCTTCCTGCCCCAGTGTGTCGGTGGCCACCGGGCCTCCATTCCCTGCAGCTCTGGTGAGCAGGTCTGGGGTTACCATGATGATAGGGGTTTCTCACTTGCTTCTGCTTTCTATTCTGGCCACGTGGCCGGGTACTCTGTCCACACTAAAGCCTGAGGACCACGTGCATACCGTGGTTCCTGGGTATCTATGGAGTCCCTACTGTACCCCACCAGCACACGTGTCTCACTCAACCTGCTCAGGCCTGTGAGGTCCAGCTCCCTAGTGCCACCTGGCGGACAGGCTGAGGGGCCCTGCCCGGCCCCATGGAGTTGGGGAGCAGTGTTTACGGGGAGGACCCGCTGGTGTGGCCGCTTACCCTTCTGACGGCCCTGTTCCAGGCTGTGAGGGTTTGAGTCAGTTGCAAATGCTCACGTCGGTACTTTTGCCCTCAGATGGAGAAGACCCGGAGTTCCAGGAGCCCTTGGCCACAGAAGGGGCAGCACCTGTGTTCTCAGAAGCGGCCTCACAGGCCAGCAGCTGCACGCCGGACTTGGGGCCTCAGCTCCCTCAGGAGGGGGCGTGCGAATCTAGTCAGTACCTCCCCTGCTTCTGGCGCCTTCGCTTGTGTGTGGATATCACGGGCTGAATGGGGATAGGGACAAAATTCTGGGGCAGCTGACAAAGCCCGGATAGCCAGGGACGCAGGACGGCTTTGTAAGGTGGGGCTGCAGGGCAGCATTGCAGGTGGACAGCCAGCTGTGTGCAGGTAGACACCTGTCTCTTGGGGGTGGGGCACTGGGCTGCCCTCTTGTGGGTTTGCCTAGGTTAGCCAGGCCTGGTGGTGCACACCTGTAATCCTAGCACTTGGGAGGCTGAGGCAGGAGGATCACTGCAAGTTTGAGGCCAGCGTGGGCTGTATAATGAATTCACAGCCAGCCTGGGCTACATAGCAAGACCCTGTCCCCAAAAGCCAAAACCCTAGGCTGCCCTGCTCTGGTAACTAGGCTGTGCAGGTAAACAGATGGTATGTGTGTGTGTACATGTGACCTGTGGCACTCACAGACTTCAGAGGTATAAACGTTTCCACCTGGTTGATGGCAACGTGCCAAGAGTTGGCGATGGCTACTCCAGGCACTTCCTGCCCATCTACCATTCTAACCAGGCAGCAGGGGACGTTCCTGTGTCAGGAGCCGCCGTGTGTCCTCTCCTTGCATTCTGATGAGCGGCTCCTACTCCATGCTTCTAGTCTTCACATGGGGACCCCTCAGTTTTCCCATCCGTCAAATGGAGCTGAATGTGGTCACTGGTGAGGCCTAGCTGGCCAGAGCCCCTTCTGTTTCTATGAAGCAAACCCACACTAAGGTGCAAGTTTAAGGAGAGATTTTTCCATGCTGGCTATAACTGATCTGTATGCCACGTGGTGGAGAAAACGCACCCTCTTTATGGGCGGGCGTTTTGTGCCACTGCTCTAGTATGGGGGGACGAGATACCTCCCACATGCAATCTCCCATTCTTCCTTCCTTCCCTTAGAGGAGCTCATCATTTGCCAGCTGGTGGCTCTTCTCCGAGAAGTGGATGGCGAGTTGGGGAAGCAGGTGAGTACTCCCCAGCCCCTCCCCAGCCTGGTGCCCGGGCCTCCTGTGCCCACCCCTGAGACCTGGGCTCTCTCCCATCTCTCCATCTCCATGTTGGCCACATCCCTTAACTTCTCTGAGACTCAGTGTCTTGCTTTGCCAAATGGGGGATGTATTATTGGTCAGCTTTCCTGTAGCTGGACCCCAATATCTGACACCTACAACTTAAAGGAGGAGAGGTTGGATTTGGCTCACATTTTAAGGGGTTTAGTCCATGGTTAGCTGGCTCCCAGGCAGAGACATCACGGCGGAAGGGTGTGGCAGAGCAAAGCTGCTTAGTTTATGGTGGCCAAGAAGTAGAGCAAGGGAACAGGACCAGAGAGGAAGCGTTCAAGAGACCAAGGGACAAGGCCACGCCTCTGTGATCCATCCAGACACACCCACAAATGTGCTCCACCAATCCGCTGGGCAGATCCCAAAGCCAATCAAGTTGTTACTATCAGTTTAACCATCAGCGGGGATAATTACCTACTTGACCAAATAGTGCCCGCATAGAAACTGCCAGACAAATAGCAGAGGAGGCAAGTGGTAGTCATAGCAGAGTTTGTGACACTCAGAGTGGCTCTCCCGGCCCAGCAGAACCTCCCCAGTCCTCAGCCCCCATGTGGAGCTCAGCGCCATGTCCCACTGCCCTGGAAGCCTCCTTGTGCCAGTCTGCGGCCCTTCAGCCCCAAATCTCCTCCTCCTCTGTGAGGTCCCTCAGCATCGGTGTGTCCCCGTTTCTGTAACAGAAGCCTCCCTGCCCTTGAGAAGGAATCTCCTTGGGGAGACTTGTAGGTCCCACGCGGAGGGGACAGGTTACGGATGGGACGCTGGTGCCCGTGCCTCACCCACCACCAACACACAGCCCAACTTGCAGCCGCCAGGGGACCCAGGGCCACTCTGCCACCCTATGGTAGCCAGCGGACCTACTCCGCTTTCCCAAGAGCAGTCCTGCCTTTTCTCTTCCTGCTCGTCCTGCTGCTGGGAGAAAGATTTGGCAGCATAGAAATTTTCACTGCTGGGGTGACAGAGGGATGGGACAAGGCGGGGGCAGCCACGCTGGCCTGGGTGTGCGGAGCTGGTGGCAGGGGGAGACCCACCGGCGGTCCTAACGGCTGCCTGCATTTCTGCTTTCAGATCCGGAGACACCCCAGCTTTAAGAGGTTTTTTTACGAGTTCTCAGACTCCTCCCTCAGGAAGCTGGTGGCCACCCTGCGCAGCCAGCAGGCCCGCCCAGCGGATGGGGACAGGAGTCTCCCCAAGAGACTGTTCCCGTTCGCCTTTGGCCTGGGTAACAAATGCACCGAGAACCACAGCCGCACCATCTGCAGCCTCATGGGCTCCCGAGGCGGAGCCTCGGCCCTGTCCAGGGAGGCCCAGCCGGTGAGAGAGGGGAGCACAGATGTTGGTGATTGGAGCACAAGGGACCCAGGGCACGGGCAGCCCGCTGCTCAGCTGAGAATCTGTAGGATTCGATTCAAATGCCACCACCTCATGAGGGCCTCCCGGGACAATTCTCAACCTCGAGGACTCTTCTCCTTTCCAGGGTGTCAGTCAGCACCCACTTCAGGCAGTGCTGGTCTCTGGTCAAGGGCACCTGTTTTCACATCAGCATGGGAGTGGGAGGCTGGTGCCTCTCCCAGCTGCCTAGTTATTATTTTATGGGTGCTGCTGTGTGACTTCTCAGTTCTAGACTGTTGTAAAATTTAAATAACAAACAAAGGAAGATTATATTTCAAATAAGGGGTGGTTGAGGTAGACAAGAAGGCTCCGTGGGCTGTTGGTTTTGGAAGGTTTCCAGAAGTTGAGTATGCGCTGCCCCAGCCTTGGCTGACCGGTAAAATCAGCTGGCAGCCCCTCGCACTCTTTGCCTCTGTCTCTCTCTCTCTCTCTCTTTCTCTCTCCCTGCCTGCCTGCCTGCAGTACTGGGAATTGAACCCAGGACCTTCACACTGCGCTACATCCCCAGCCCCTAAAAAAAAAAAAAAAAAAGTTTTTTTTTTTTTTTGTTTTGTTTTTTGAGACGGGGTCTTGCTAAGTGTCTAAGTGACCCAGGTTAGACTTGCAGTCTTCCTGCCTCAGCCTCCCAGAGTCCTGGGATGACAGGTGTGCACCATCACACCTGATTACTTTGTATCTGATTTTCCTGTTCTGCCTGAGGCTCCCCTCCGAGGCTCTGAGACATTCCTGTGAAAGATAACACTCCACACTGATCTTTTAAAAATTCCAAGGTTTCGTGTTTTCTGGTCTGATAACCAGATCCTTTTGAGGTCCACTTGAGATAATCTGCCTCCATGGTCAGCCTGATCCACAGAGCAGAGTGGATCTGAATGACGATGTGGCTTTAAAAGAATGAGTGGTTCTCTTTGTTGCTGTTGACAAACAGGACCAGGACTTGTGCATGCCGGGGGGCCCCTGGGAAAGCACCCCTTCCGCAGCAAGGCTGCCATCTCTCACCAGGCTCCATCTGCCTGTCCTGGGTTTACCTTTCAATGCCGTTGGCAAAGTCCCTCCAGAAAGCTGGGCTTCCGGCACGCTAGTGGGAACTCACAGACACCCTGGTCTACGCTGGCTGATTTTCCTGCTGCGGACACCTCCCGACCCTCTTAGGCCTCTCTTTCCTCGGCCTCACCGTCTTCTCCCCCAGCGTGGGGGTGTCATGGATAACTTGTCCTCTAGGGTCGGTTAGATAATATCTTCAGGTCTGATCTAAATTCTTGGTAAAAGATACTATGGAAATTTCAGTTTTGACATCTTCGATAGTCCTGAGTCCAGCTCCTGGTTTTAGCATTCATTCATTTATTCATTCACCGCGAGGTGCTGGGAAGGCCTGGCCTTCTAAGACTTCACATGGTAGTGGAGGAGATGAATGTTCACCCAGGACAAAGTTTAATAGCAACTGAATGCCCCAGGTGTGGCCACTGAGGCGGACAAACAAGTTAGTCCTGGGAGGCTCCCAGGAGGTGGCGGGCATTGCTCTTGGCCAGCAAGGATGGGGAGGTGGCGGCTGGGGAGCGGGCGGCGACAGCCCTGTAGCAGCGGCAGCTGGCAAAGGAGACTCACAAATCGCCCGGCTGGGGCTGAACCTGATATTCTCTTTCTTCCTCCTCCCAGAACCTCACAAGTCCCGAGTGTCAAAGTCCAGATTAAGAGCGGTGCCTCGAACTGCAACTCCTTTGTCCTGGCCAAACACTCTGCACCTTTGGCCAGGAGGCCCTGAAGCTGCTACCTCACCTCCCAACCTGAGCTCCACCAACCTCCCTGATGACCGCATGCCACTGCCTGGGGAGTCGGCCCTGGGCGGAGCTAGGAGACCCCAGGGCAGCACTGGACCTGCGGCTGGACCAGGCACGGTCCTCTCCTCCACGGCATCTGACAGAAGGCCCTGGACATCTTCCCCTGGGCCCTGCAATTCTGTGGCCCGAGAAGTGAGGGAGGTACACCCTTGTACCTCATCTCATGGGACTCGCTAAGAGTGACTGAGAAGACGGATGTGAAGAGTTCCAAAAATTGTAGGATGCCTCATCCGGTGTACAGTTACGTTATTTTTATTAGAGCTACATCTGGATGGTTTTCAGGAAGGAGGGGAGAGGGCTTGCAGCGGGACCTCCACCGACAGCTGCCCGGTGTGCACTGCACAAAAGCACTGCCCCCCAAAAGGCATTGGTCACATCCTGAGCAATGTGGATTTAGAGACTTATGATGACAATTTTCCAGCTGGTAGAAGTAGTGTCTTTTTGTATTTTTTTATTTTTTTGGTACCAGGGATCAAACTCACAAACTCACAACCTCGCGCTTGCCAGGCAGGCACTTGGGCCACTGAGCTAAATCCCTTTTTTTTTTTTTTTTTTTGCATTTGCACAAAGGTGAGGGCAAGAGTGGAGGGCAAGGGACTCAGCTAACGCATCGGCTTTGACCACTCGAGGACCGGGGTGGGGTTATTCTGCACAGGAATGTGTAGTCCTTTGACAAAGGTCAGGAACCTTTTGTATATAATTTCCTATTTGACTGATGAGCTTCAGACTGAATGAGTCCCCGATGCTGGCATCCTGGTCTCACTTTTTTTTAAACCACATTATTTGAGCAATAAAGAAACTGACTTGCACAGGGTGTGAGCTGTGTTATTCTGATGAAGGCGAGACTCACGTCCCCACCTGCCACACCCCGGATAGCTCGGCACCCGCGGAGCTGTGGGCTCAGCACACACACCGCCACACACCCCCGCCCCGTCTGGAGGTCTCTGGATCCTGTCCACGTGTCCCACCCTTGGGACGATGAAGTGCTGAGACATAAAAGAAAAGAAAAGAAAGAAAGAGAAAGGCTCTCAGATTGGGTGTCAGGTGGCCCAGGTTTTGAGCCAACTGCTCATGGGGTGATGACCTTGGGGACAAGATGCTTGTCCTCCCAACCTGACATTCTACAGCTCTGTGACCCTCAGGTGACCATTATAAGCCCCCCAGATCAAGACTAGTCCTGATTTCTCATTGGTCCCCAAATTCTGGTGCCCAAATTCTACCCTCAAAACCAGGGTAAAAAAATTGCCAGAACATGACATGAAACACAGTCCCCGTGGAAAGGGGCGGAGGATGCCCTGTCCCCTCCCGACTGACACTGGGGTCTTCTTTTCACACCTCGGGTCCGAGTCCAGCCCGTGAGGGCTCACATCAGACACAGAGGAGCGAGGGACAGTGTGCTCCGCCTCATCTCACAGAGGAGACTGCACCTACCCCGAGGACGCTCTGTGGGAGCACTCAGCATGGGGGGGACCTTGGTGCTTTGAAAGTCTTTTGAGAGATGGGAGCAGGACACCATGACACAACCTCATGTCGTCCCCTGAGAAGTCAGAGATGATCCGATCCAGTCAGCTGAGTGGGAGTCATGGGTGTCGCTCAGACGCACACTGGGGGACAGGCCAGTGTCTGGCCTTGCCCTTGGCACTAGCAAGACTGCTCCATGCCTAAGCTCATGGCAGTCACCTAAAAACTGATCGTGCACGTCGGTTACAAAAGGAGAGAGAAGCCGGGTGCGGTGGTGAACACCTGTACTCCCAGTGTTCTGGGAGGCTGAGACAGGAGGATTAAAAGTTTGAGTTCAGCCTGAGCAATTTAGCATGACTGTTTCAAAAAAGAGCTGGGGACATAGCTTAGTGCAAAAGTCCTGAGTTCAATCCCCAGTACTGGAAGGGAGGAAGAGAGAGAGAGAGAGAGAGAGAGAGAGAGAGAGAGAGACTAATTAGGGGTGGCAGATTTAGCAAAGAAAAATATGGGAAGCCAAACTAAATCAGAATTTCAGATAAACAACAAAGAATTACAATATGAGGGGACATACTTCTATACAAACAGTTATTCAGTGTTTATCTAAAATTCCAATTTAACAAGATGTCCTGTGTTTTATTTGGAATGAATGCAAGAATCATCTTCTTAATTACCTCAAAACATGGGAAACTAACCAAAATTCAGAGGCATCCACGGGAGATTTATCGATCCTTGTAACAGA
>RJWM01047286.1:0-11964 GCA_004363535.1 Dasyprocta punctata
CACAGTGGATCCGGCTCCGGGCAGAGGTGCCACCAGCTACCAGCTTCTTTATTTAAGTGTTTCTTTTTACTCTTTCTGTGAGCTTCAATTCTTGCTTTAGATTTTTCCTGGGTCCAGAGGACCCACTTCCTTCTTGTCTTCCCCACATTGCTATATTCCAGCATCTGGACTGTATCTCTCAGAGAGGCTGTTTATTCTGTTGCTTACTATTTTGCCATCTTGTCTGTTCTCTACAGTTTAATTTTCAATCTCTCAAAGTCTGTTTTTTAGTGAACTACATGTTTGTTTGGCTTTCCATAACAAAATAACGATATGTAATACTTAATATTAACTAAAGGCTTTAATCAGAGAAATGTTTTGTCTGATAGTTCTGGAAATAGGAAGTCCTAGATTAAGATGTGGCAATTGTTGCTTCTTTCTGAGGGCTGAGGAAGAAAATTTGTTCCATGCTTTTTTGATACTGGCAGTTTTCTGGCAATTATTATCTTTCCTTAGTTGGTAAAAGCACCATCATGATTTTTCCCTTCATTTTCACAAAATGTTTTTCATGTGTGTCTGTCTTCAAATTTTTCATCTTTCTAGGGACTCAACTCATGCCGTATTAGTAGCCCATCTTATTCTAGTAAGATTTTATCTTAGCTGATTATATCTGCAATAGTTCTACCTCCGAGCAAGGCCACATTCTGAGGGACTAAATATGAAGATTTCCAAATATAAATTTTAGTAAAAACTAATTCAACCCAAATGGAATTTAGAATTTTGTTTGCTTATACATAATTTAAAAATTTATTGGTGGAGTACTTTGACGCACAAAATGTTTGATTTTGACGATATTCAGGTTTCTATTTTAAAATGTATTTACTTTGTATTTGTATCATATTTAAGAAACTAACTCAAAGTCACAAAAATTTGCTCTGATTTTTATCAAAAACTTTTATTTCATTTAGACACAGAAAACATTTTTTGTGACACACAAAAATAAATTCATTTTCTAGCAGACATCTTTCTTCTGCCTTAGGAGTCTGGTAATTTTGAATTGAAGTGACAAATTTGTCTAGATTCTAAGACATTAAAAGCACAATAGCAATGCTATGATTCAAATATAAAGTAGATACCCAAAATTCTCATATTTGTAGGTAGGGCTGGTCAAAAGAAGTGTTGACAGGGGGAGAGAGAATGCATGGGTGTATTTTTTTTTTTTTTTTTACTTTTTTGGTACCAGGGATCAAACTCTGGACCTCATGCTTTCCAGGCAGGCACTGTGCCACTGAGCTAACTCCCCAGCCCATAGGTGCATTCTCATCTCAGGCTCCTCTCTCTATATCTACTGTCTCACACCATAAGGTGACAATTTTTCCACCACCATGCTTTTTTTTCCTCCTTGGAACCAATGAACCATTGACTGAATCCTCTGAAATCATGAACTAAAATAACCGTCTCCTCCTCTAAATTGTTAGTGTTTAGTATTTTGACCCAGAAATGGGAATGTCCACTAATACAATCTCTGAAGGAATCTGTTGTATTTTACAGACCCCAGGCAGATTTGGATGGCAACCAAGTCTGAGTTATGATTGTAAGGTGTGCTGATTTAATGTAACTGTTAAAGTCTATCCTTGAAAATTCTTACCATGAGTTAAGGTTACTGAAAAGAAAGAAGACGCATCCCAAGTTATGACATATGTAGACTTACCTCAGATATATCCAACAGATACAAATGAATTGCATGAGCAGTTTGCTCAAAGTATTGTTGTATCTAATCTTAAAAAAAAAACAAAGTAAATGATTAGTCTCTTCTTTAAATTTTGATTTTTTTATCAGTACATGTTTGTGGTACATAATGGTTGATGCATAACTGCCTTTGCTTTAATGCATTGTGAAGGTTTTAGACCATATTTCTTTATGTTATAAAAAGTGACAAAAAAGTACTCTGCATTTTTTATTTCTACTCTAATATTATTATGCATGGAGAACATAATATGAAGCAAAAAATTGAGAGAGAGGAGGTGAAGGAGATGAAAAAAATTAGGATGTGTTATGTACACATACCAATTCCATGTAATAAAAATAATTATTATGGGCTATAGACCTGTATTAATAAAAATAAATAAAATAAGACTAGAAAAGTGACATTTTTCTTCATAGTATAAAGCACAAAATTTTAAATTATCGTTTAATCAATCAATTGGTGTGAATAGATCTGATTTTAACATGGGGTAAACTTAATCTCTAAAATACTAACATAAATAACTATCAATGTCATCTCTTGCAAGCTCTAGGAGGATTCAGTTATTAAATTCAGATTACAAAGTAGATCAATAATAATAGATAAATAATAATAGATTTAATTACTATATGAACCAAGTGGCTTTATCTATATAGTTGTGGGTGTAATTTATCTTACGTGTTAAGTAACACTGCTACGAAATCACAAATAATTGTTTTCCAAAAGTACATTGAATAGTTTACCACCAGTTTTACTTATTCAAATTACTTTGATTAACTTTTTGAAGTTTATAAAATTGTTGAATGTTATAAAAGTTCAGTAGTAGTAATATAAAAAATGTTGAAATATATAAGTAATATTGAAACATATATGTAATATTTAAAATTAGTTATATTTTTCTATAAGTTTTGTTTTAATTGTCACACAAAAAATTATTCATAAGTGAAGTGTAATATTTTTATACATATGCACACTGGTTAGTAGCCAAGTTATGATATGCAGCTTATTCATGATCTATGCTTTTTAATATTTCTGTGATTCTTGATGATTTAAAATTTTTATCCCTTTGCTTTAAAATACTTATACCTACATGATAGTGTCATTTTAAATGTTATTTAGTATATTGTGCACATGTACACAGTTGCATGTGCTTGCATGCATGTGCATGTTAGAAATAATGTTTAGTTTAAATGCTCTAATTTAAAAGATTCATGTTTTATGTAAAGCAAAACTTCTATGTATTTCAACCTGTTTCTATATGACACTCCTTCCTCCAGCATGCTAATAAAGTTTTCCAGCTGTCAATTGTCCTAGTTTCTTTTCTCTCATTGCTGAGACAAAATAGTGTCCAAAGCTAAAGGAGGAAAGATTTATTTAGCTTACAGTTTGTAGAAATTTCAATCCATAATCAGCTGGCTCCAAATCAGGGTGGCCCATGGGTAAGGGAAAATAGTTTATGGCAGCAGAAGACAGCAAAGCAACAAGCGAAATCAGAAGGACAAACATCCTTCAGTCCCCTATATTATATCCCGTCTACTGGGATTAGGTCAGTGCCAATCCAGTCAGTGGGCTGATCCAGCAATCACTCATCCGTGATTCCAGCAACCTTAATCCCAGCACTGCACTATGAATAAATCACTCACTCTATATTCAACCACCTCCAAAAATACCCTATAACCACAAGAGGCTTTGGAGGGACATCTGGACACAAACCATAACATTCCACCCCTGGTCTCCCAGAGACTCACACACATCTCTTTATGCAAAAGGCATTTAGTCCATCTACAGGGTTTGCCAATGTCCTAACAGTTTTAGCATTGTTGAAAAGTCCAAGTCTAAAGTCTCCTCTGAGATTTAAGGCAAACTCTTTAACTGCAAGCCCTGTATGAATGACAAGAAAGTTAAACATTTCCAATATTCGAGACAGACAGTTCAGTTCCAAAAGTTACAAACAGGAGGATACAAAAGAATGGGACCAAAGCAATTCCAAAATCCTGCAGCACAAATATTAAGTCCTGTAGTTCCCTATGCAGCATCATAGACAATCTGTGCCAAGATGTGAACGCCAAAAGGCTTGCGTGGTTCCATTCCTTCCCTATTGCTGGTGATTATAGCTCTCATAGCTTCTCTCTTGGGTTTGCTCTGCTCAACCCTTGCAGACTTCCTCAGATGATCCACCTTCCTGGCTTTTTCAAACTTCTAGGATCTCCACTGCACCTTTGCCTTTACACTCACAGCTTCACACACTGCCCTTTCAGGGGCACACTTTCTGGCCTCCCAGGCCTTGTGAAATCTGAGTGGAAGTCTTGCTTTCCCCACAACTCTTCGGTTCTGCATGTACCTTAAACTAGTGCCACATGGATGATGCCAAATTCTGTTGTCAATAGGAGCAATATCCAGTTTTCCCTGTCTTGGTTGTAGGGGTTGAGTGCTTGGATGACTGAACGCTCTGAATCTAGTTCTGAGGAACAAATTCTCTAAGACTGTGCCATTCTGGATCATGGTACCCTGGGGCTTTCTTTCAAAGCAAAGACTTTCACTTTTGCAATTTTGAGGCTGCAAAGAGTAGAGTTCTGTTGCTTCTTGTGATGCCCTCAAGCCATCTTTTCTATTCTCTTATTCCTTCTCAGCAGTCAAGATCTCTTCTGCCCTATCTCTGCAGTGTAGAGCTTTAATGGAGTTTCCTTTCTGCTCAAACTCAGGACATTTTAAATCATTCTGATGAGCTCATTGCTCTAGATTCCCAATACATATCTGGCTAAAAGCCCCCAACAATTGTCAAAACAGCATTTTAACATTAGACTGCCTTGAAATTTCTTCTGCCAGAGTAATTAGTCTGCCACCCTTAGTAGTAGTCTCAAGTAAAATCTCTGATTTTGAGCACAATGCAGATTTCCAGCCAAACTATAACACACATTGTCTGAAGTCCAGTAGCCAATGCACCCCTTATTCCCAACAGAAACCTCCAAAGGCTGCTCTTTACCAGTAAGATTCCTATCAACTTTCTGGTGTTCTGAGCTCTGACCTTTATCTACCATACAGTGCAGTCTAAGGAATTTCAGCTCTACATTTTCATTCAAACCTTTCCAAACTTCTCCCACAAGCGATTCCTACATGCTGCTGGACCATCTGATCAGGTATTGTCACAGCATTGATCCCACTTCTCTGGTACCAAATTCTGTCTTAGTTACTTTTCTCTCCTTGCTGAAACAAAATACCCAAGGCTCAAAATTAAAGGAGGAAAGGTTTATTTAGTTCACCATTTGTAAAGGTTTCAGTCCATAATCAGTTGGCTCCAAAGCAGGGCGGCACTTGGGTGAAACAGCAAACGCAGCAAGTGAGAGCAGAGAGACAAGCATCTTTCCATCATTTATATTTTATCCAGTCTACTGGGATTAAGGCAGTGTCAATCCATTCTGTGGACTCCCAGCAAAGACCCACCCTTTATCCCAGAACCCTTAATCCCACCGTTACACTACAAATCAATCACACACTCTAGATTCATCCACCTCTGAAAGAACCCTATGACCACATGAGGCTTTGCAGAGACATCTAGACAAAAACCATAGCATCAATTCATTAATATCAGTCCATATTCACTTGATGCTTATTGGATACATAATCACATCTGATTCTCAGCTAATAGCAGCCCTTTTTTTAGCAGTTGTTTTGAGGTTTTATCAACACTTCATGTCTCCCATCCATTTTAGTAATGAATTGATTGATGAATTCCTTCATCCAGATGACTTACATCCTTCAATTTTCATACTGCCTTCCTTCTAAGTTACTCTTCCTCACTCAGCTTCCTGTGTTTTATCCTATTTGGATATATTTCTTTATGCCTTCTTTGTCTCTAATTGCTATGATTGCAAAGATAATTTCTATGGAAAAATGTTTAAAATGTCTTATAAAACCCGGACACAAAGGATGGGACAGGTCTCCTCAACTCTTGGAAATTACTTGTATTTTCACTACAAATTTCTCTTTATATTCAGCATTGGGGAGTTGTCCATATGAATGTATTTGCCTTCATTTACTCAATCCAGAATATTTGTATTATTATTTTCCATGACAGGCAATAACAAACCTAGCTGTAATAGGGTCCTTTAAACATTTGGTCAAATTTATCTTTCAAATCTCATATCTTTGAAAGATGATAAGAATTAGTTTCCTTTTATTTTTGTCTGTGCTTTCTTTATGTTCTGCATAGTCATTGAAGCATAGATACCAAAGCTCTAACAGGCAGCCGGGGTAAAGAATGAACAACGAAATATATGAAGAAAATTTGACAATAAAATCTTTCTTGGTTAGAATTTCATACTATGCTTCTTCCACAAGTTTAAAATAGAAACAAAGCAGTCAGTGAATACATGACAGCCAGGCCATTCATGTTTCTAATTTTAGTAGTGGTAACAGTAGTAGTCATTTACCTATTTAACAAAATTTTAATAAATTCTTTAAAACTTTCTCTTTTCCAAAGAGAATCTAAAAAAAGAGGCCCTGTTCTCCAAGAACCCAATACCTAGGGAAACGTGTCTTATGTGGAATGTGCCCTAAACTTCAATGTACCCTCGAGCACATTTCCCTTCTATGATGCTTCCCACCAATATCTCCACTTGGCTGAAATAAGAAGCAACATTTGACTGAGGAGCATGATGAATCCTAGGGTATTTTATTATTTGAAAAAATTTTAAACATCTTTTGGGATATATATAAATTCATTATGAACCATACTGAAATTTATATAAACCATACTGAAGCACTACACTGAATAATTATTAAATGAGTATCCAATTAAACTGTTCCTCTATTAAGAAATTAAATATAACAGTGCCCTCAGAACCCATGTGCCTCATGGAGACAGACAGTTGTGCATCTCTTGGAAAATAAGCATGAGTTAGAATTTCATGTCACTCATTTAAGTTGCTTTTGTGTTTTATTTTTTTATCATTTGGTATATCTCTGATTTTGAAATATATGTATGAAAAGAATCTATATTCCTTATTAATTGGTGTGTTTTTATTGTACTTTATTATATGTAAATAACATATTGGTGCTCTGAGAAGTAGTTATTTATTTTCATTGGTTTATGATAGTCCCTTATTTATATATACTGAAATTTATATTTTCATTCTATTCTATCTGGACAAATTAGTTGTCTCTAGTTTGTAATTATACCAAAAATGCTGCTGAACATAATTTCTGCTTGAGCACATGTACAACACCACAGGGTTATTGGGAAGCCTCTATTCTCATGATCAGAAAAAGCTCTTAAAGAAAAAGTTGTCCATGAGAAGTAATCATTTCACCTCTGTGTAATCTCATGTTTCTTAAAAGTCAGTTGGGTAAATTCAATAGTGTAAACTCTATGCAGTTATTTTTAGTATTTCATTCATTTTAAAATGAGATTTCAAATTACTTAGTCCAACATTATGAAAATAAAATTTTCAAGAAGCATTATTTTTAAATTTACTTTTTACAGAATTGTGATCATAGTGCACAATTTTAACTGAGTTTTAACACTAAATTATTTTGTATTTTTTTTTGCCTGTGAAGTTACTAAGAATTCAATGGCTTAAAACCATGCACATTAATTATCTCAATGTTTCTATTGATGAAAACTTTGAGAAAAATTTAGATGGGTCTTCTGCTCAAGGTTATAATAAAGGTATCAACCTGGTTGAGTTTTCATCTGGAGATATGATTAGCAAAGAACCAATTTCTAAGCTCCCTCAGGTTATTGGTGAAAGTCAGTTTCTTGCTGCTATAGAATAATGAAAATTTAATGAGGTATATTACATTTAAAAAAATTTAAGACCTAGGCCTTCAAAAACTCATAGCTTACTATGCAGAGAGAATGACTTTGTCTCATGGTGTGCTTAATTTCAAAAGAATATGTTTTTAGGACCTTCTTTTAAAGTATTCTCCTGATGAATCATGCTCCTATGATAATACTCTTTTCATTACCTAAAAGTCAAATAATTAGGAGTCCTTATTGTCTTTACAACATTCCTTCACCTGTGCCAGATTTATTAGAAGAATTTGTACTTCTGAACTACTCTCAACAGGAAAGGACTACTCAAGCATGTAAACACAAAGGAGACAAAATAACAGGACCATTTAGATTTATGCTAATATATCTGGTGACACATTTTCTGACTGCTTTTAAATGTCACAGACTTTACAGGGTTGTTCTATTCCAATATCAGTTATATTGTAATTTACTTGACCATTAGATTATCAGTAGATTTTCAGGTCGTGCATATTGAGTTTCAAAGTTTGAAAATCTCTCATTGTTTATGACAAATCTGGGCCTTTGGTCCCTCATTTATAAACCAGTGATTTTGAAAAACCGGAAAAAAATGAATGGTTGGGTCATTTTATAAAAATGATATGGCTTATGTCTCTATTTTCAAAGGCCTATGGATAATTAATTGATAATTATTAGATAAGTAATAGATACTAGGTTTATTTCATGTAAGAAATACTTGTTCAAGAGTCTTGCCAATTGATACCTAAATAAGTCTTTAATAAAAATCATAATTTAATATTCCAGCTACCAAATTTAAGCAATAGAACACCATCAAGAGTTTTAAAATAACACCTTTGTGTCTGAAAACCAAATGGCCATATCCATCAAATCCAGGGTTTATGTTTTCACAAATGGTAATGTAGGTAGAGTGATTATTTCAACATTTCCCCAGAACTGACCCAAAAATTACAGATACCTTGAGAAAATGGCTATCTCAAGTGAAATTAATTATCCTGCTCATATTTAAACCTTATGGCACCAAATTTGCTAACTTACTTCAATCAAAATTATGGAAGTCAAGCAACACTTGTGACTACCTCATACATTTATGCAATAATGAAATCAGAAAGCTTTTCTTTTTCTTTTCCACCTTGTATTCTCATAATCAAGGAATTTCTGTAGTTGGTTTATGCCTAATTTTAAAATTTTTTTCCTTTGTTAGTGTGTAATAACCATTGAACTTTCCTAACCAACTTATCATTAAGAAATTTTTCTTAGGAATGAATGAATAGTGTCTGATATTAAGTATGTTTACTTATTTTGATCATTATAAAAAAATTTTTTTGCACTGTGTCATAGCCCAGAGCAAGTTCTCTCAAAATCTTTTCAACTACCAGATACATTTTTATGGTAATTAATCATTGCTCACATGGATGAATTAGTACTAATGGAATCCAAGTATTTTTAATTTTACCGAAAATATACACTTACTACATGTATTTTCACTAGCATGTTTGTGAAAAATGATGAATACATGAAATGCATGTAGGTGATACAAGTACACACACATTTCTTTTTACATCTCCTTCCTCATCATGGCAATCAGGCAGGATAAAAAATAAATAAAGATACACACAGAAAAAAAGAGTTCAAATTATTAGTACTAGCAGATCACACAGTCCTTTAGATAAAAGATCCAAAATTTCCATCAAGAGACACTTAGAATTAAGAAGCAAGTTCAGCAATGTAGCAAGATATAAAATCAACTACGTATAAATTTTTAAATTTTTTTAAGTATCTGGGCCTAATGTTGCACACCTGTAATCCCAGCACTCTGGAGCCTGAGGCATTAGAATTGCTTCTAGTTCAAGGCCAACCTGGGCTAAAAAATGAGTCCAAGGTCAGCCTCACTGCATAGTGATACTCTGTCTCAAAAAAACAAAAATATCTGAATTATCTTTAGTTATGTTTAGTTATGTTTAGTTAGGTTTATGAATGACATGTTTCTTTGTAGTCAATTCAGCATATGTATTCTAAATGTTTATAAATCATACTGTTATGAGTGGGATTAATTTATCTATAAGTAGCAGGAATTTTTGAAGAGTAGTTTAATTCCGGTTAGTGGATCAAGTCCATGACAACCAAATATGTCTCCTTCACCATGCTGAGTCATGACTGCCGTCTTGAAATTGATTTCATGCCCAAGGTGCCTGTTGGAATTTTGGATATCATGTGTAAACTACAGATTGGAATTATGTAGATAAGCAGAAGGATAGGTAGAACACATTCCTTATGTCATCTTCACATAAGCCTGCTCCTAAGTTCTCAAGATTTTCCCTCATATTGTAATGGTAGGAACAATTTGCATGATTACACCTGTATGCTAAGGAAGTTAGAAAGCAAATTGTTCTTTCTAGGAAGGAGAGGGAGAGATACACAGTTATTTTCTGTTTCTAAAGAAAGCAGTGCATATTAGAAAGGCATATCATGTTTTCTCGTACATACATGTACATAAGAACTTAGGCAGACTCAGAGATATACCAATATATATATATATATATATATATATATTTATCTCCAGGTCTTCAGGTGTATAAACAATCATAGATACATCATAAATACATCATTCATATATTCATATTCATGTATATATATGAATGATGTATTTATGATTTTAATACTGCTTTTCCATACTAATCCCTTGTCTAAATTTCACTTCTTTATGATTCAGAAATATTTTAATAGTTTGATTAAAAATTCAATAAGCTGATGAATCGTAATTCACCTTAATGATGGCAGAAAGTCATTTCACATTATTATGGTACTTGCTTACTTAGCTGTTACCCTGATGACAGTTGCTGTTGCACCATTTGCTTATCAGGCACCTATCCCAGGGCAGTCATTTTGTTAACAGGTTGAGATGCATGTTACATTAACTTTTTCTTACTCTTAGTACCAGGCATTCGTTATTATAGTGTCAGATCTGAAGAAAGCACAGCCAAATCCCAGAAACAAGCAAAAGTTTTGAAATTAAGCAAAAGTGACTTAAAATTTTTTTCAGGACTAAAGGGACACATTGCCCAAAATACAGTAAAATAAAACCTCCAGAATTGTCTTAATTCCTCACTTTCCTTTGTGGGAGGGGGTAAAAAGAAATGGGAAAAAGAGAAACAGATGTAAGAGAGAGACAGAGAGATCACATTAACACATGCCTTTTGGTTCTGTAAAAGCTTCCATATGGTGTCAATTTGTCAAAATATTTCTGTAGGAGTACTGCCCGAACTTTCCACCCGCACACATATTTAGTATTTAGGCCCTCAGCAACTTCATTTCTTCCTTCTGTGTGTATGTACGTCTTTCATTCCATACCTGTATCTTCTGTCAGCTTTACTGCATCTCAGCTATTCAATTAGCTTTTCAGTTAGTGATAACTATGCTACCATAGTGCTCACAATAATATTAACAAAAACTTCAATTACACTTATTTTCTTGAAGAGTTATTCATATTTCTAGATCCCTGAATTCTCTAATACAATATATCTGTGCTGATTATCAACCTTTATGCATCACTCTGGAACTGCATTTTTCTTTAATTGCTATGGCAACAGCACCACAAAGTCAGTATTACCACAGGGACTCCAGTTCTGCGGCATGTAACAACAGGGGAAAACGAGAAACAATAGATAGCATGACATATCAAATGCTCAGGAATTGCATTAGATGTTATAGAATTTCAAGGAGAAATTGAATAAGGAATTAAATTATTATTTTAATTGAAATCCAAATGATACATTTACATTTTATTACATCATTCAAATTTATTTAATTTACATATAAAAACAAAAAATCCACATGCATGTGATATATATTTTTGTAATATTTTGATATATGTGTACATTGAGTATATTTAAATTGGGGGTAAGTATATATATTTCCTCAAATGTAATGTCTTTATGATAAAAACATTCCAAACCATTCCTTCTGCCTTTTTGAAGTATGCAGTACATTATCATTATCTATAGTTACCTTACAATACAATAAATAACACACCAGAAATTCTTATTCCTAAGTAATTATAATTTTGTTATGGTTTACGTTCCTGTGGCCCCACCAAGTCTCATGTAATCATGGATGCAGCTGAGTCTAGAGTTTGCGATTAGTTTGTTGTCAGGCACTGGGTTTGGTGGTGCGAGTGTGGCACCCTCCCAGGGGTGGAGCCCACATACAGTGTAAGGGCAGGAAGAAGGTATGTCTTGTTTCTCTTGTTTAGTTTCACTTTGCTGTTTGTGGCTGTCATGAGTGACTTCCCTCAGCCATACCACCCTGCCTTGCAGCCAACTGAGTATGGACTAAAACCCCAAGAACTGTAAGAATTAAACTTTTCCCTTATTTTTGGCATCAGGTTTTTTGTCTCCACAGTGAGAGAAAAGTAACTAAGCAAGAATTTTGTTCCAGTCAAGTGGGGTCATTGCTATGACTAAATTTAGTC
>RJWM01047287.1:0-11957 GCA_004363535.1 Dasyprocta punctata
GTAGCCCAGGCCGGCCTGGAACTCACAACGCTCCTCCTACATCAGCCTCCCGAGTGCTGGGATTAAAGGCGTGCGCCACCACGCCCGGCTTGGTTTTGTATTCTTGAGGGAGGAAAAACATGGAGAATGTCCCTGTTAAGTCCCAGAAACCATCAAGACAGAATGCAAGCCCTTCTCTGTGGAGCGCCGTCTTCTCTGCTTCCGCACGGCAGGCACACACTAACCTCAAGAGCTGCGTGGGGCTTCCAAAACAGCGAGGGGTGCTCAGCCCCATGCGGCGCACAGGATGTCCTGCCAGCAGCTCGTGTTGCTGACGCCGTGCGGGCCGGGACCTCCCTGTGCAGTGCGGCGCAGTGTGGACCGGGCCAGGTCGGGGACTGCCTATGCACGGCTGTCCAGCAAGTGCCGTCAGACACTCGGTAACACAAAGGACAGTCCTACGTTGTCACCCGGGGGAGCCTGCTCAGTCTGAGGAAGAGGTGCTTGTGCAGCTCTCATATCGCAGTCCTGCGGTCACAGCACGCAGGAAGGGAACCCGAAGCGTGACCCTCCCGGTGCCGCAATCACCCGCGCTCAGAGCACGCACGGGGTGGATGCTGGGGCAGGATTCCAGCACAAGGCGATGAGGGACAGGTAGGTTTTCCTTTTCTCTTACTCTTGTTTACATATCCTGACTTCCCTTATAAATGAACATCAACCATGGTAACATGTGGAAGGTCGTTTTACTCAGAAACAAGTGAGAAAGCGAAAGCTTGGGGTTGGCAGAGGGCCTGGCGCGGCCCGTGCAAGTCAGGTGAGCAGCCCTGGCTGTGCCAGTGCGTGCGGGTGCCCACAGACTGGGTGAAGCCCCCTCACAGTACAGTTGGGGTGCTTCATAAACAGGCACTGCCATGAGAAACAAAAACAACAGGCTGATTTATTTTTATTTTTATTTGGTGTTAACTCCACAAGAAAACAAAATTCTGTTATTCTGGTGTACGTGAAATCAGAACAATACAACCACGGGAAAAAAAATCTCAGCCCAGGAATGGAAACTGATACTTCAGTGCTACGGATATGCAATGCGCTTCATACCACAGTGCGTTTCAGCCTTTGCCAACTTTTTTTTAATGCATTTTGTAATCATCCATTCACAAAAACTAAAAACCACACTTTCAACTGTTGCCGAAAGTCTCTGAGCTTTAGCCACTTAATTATGAAAACAAATCAATACAGAATTGACCACCCCTCGGCCCAGTCCTACTCCACCCCGCGCTGGGGCAGGGGTCGCCCTCCCACGCAGCCTCTCAGCTCAAGGCTGCGTCTCAAACCTGCTCATCTGGTCTCCGCTACGTGAGCAGCGACTGCTAGGGTAAGTGTCGCTGCAGTGATTTTAGGAAATTCACAACTTCCACTTCTTTTTTGCCTTTGCTATTAAATTATAGTTCAGTGCAGATGCTAATCAGTTTTTAGGAAGCTCCAGAAGAAAAATACATTAACAACTTATCTGATGTCTGTAAATAAATAACAGCAACATAAAACCTTACCCATGTGCGCGCGCGCACACACGAGCGCTTGCGCACGTGCACACGTGTGCACACACACACACACACGCACACACACGCACGCGCACGCGCACACACACACACACACACACACACACCCCACTGTAAAGTGTCCGAGATGTGCTGTATAAAGATGAACCCTGACGGGTGGTGGGACAGAGCCCAGCAGGCACGCCGGGCTGCTCAGGGAGAGAAACGTGACAGGCACCTCAAGGACGCACGGCCTTGGCGGTGTTTCCTGCGCTCAGTTGAGGGAAAGGCGCCACACCCAAACGCTCCAAGCGAACCAGGCCATCACAGGCAGTTCAGCGCGCTGCCCGACACTAGTGGTTAGGCCGTTGGGGCCGCGCCAGGCTTCTTGCTGCTCCTGAGGTTACACACACGCAACTGACTGCACGACTTAGATATTTTCTAACAGGATGAGTTTGTTAAAAAAGAACTTAAATGTTTCGGTTTTGCCCATATGGCCCCTCCCGGCTTGATCCTGCCACACCTGTCAGCACAGCCAAGAAGGTGATCAGAAGGTACGGATAAAAAGACAGACCAACTCCCCGGCCAGGACACCGGTGCCGACCAGAACGGCAATCCTAGGGGCGTATGGAGAGTGCTCTGACCACCTGCCCGCTGCACACAGAAACACCCAGCGCATCCTCTCAGACATGGATGGGAGCAGCAACACCACACCACACCACGCCACGCCACGCCACGCCACGCCACACCACACCACGTGAGTGGCCAGCTGCAGCAGCCGAGGGTTTCTGAGGGGTGACATGGCCCTTATTCCATGTCCAATGCTCATGATTTCAAGTTTTGGGGACTCTGATTCAACAATCACTAGAAAAAGCACAATTTGCAACCAAGGTCCTCCCCCACCCAGGCTTGAAGCTCTACATAGAGCCATGCCCGCGTCTTGGTGTGGATGCACTATGACACCCACCTGGGCCCATCCCATGCCCCAAATCCTTGGCACCCTCAGTTAGTAAGAAAGACACACCCCCTAGTGTCTCATGCTACTTCAGGGGAAAGCCCGGGGTAGAAAACACAGCACTCTGAAAGTCTCCAAAGGCACACACACCCTCGCGCTCTTACTTCCATGTTCACCAGATCCTACCGGACGGAGACAAGCATGGGCCACCTATGCGTCCCGCCTCGCCAGGAGAGGACTGATCCACTGCAGGGGAGAACGCTCTCCCAGTGCTTACAGAACAAAGTTCAATGTTCCGAAGCTAAAGTCTCTGAACAGCAGAAGTGGTGTCAGCACGGCAGTGCTGCCAAGTGACAGTGATGTCATCACAGTGCAAGGGAGGGGCCTGCAGCTACGAGGCGAGAGCAGCGACACCTCTAGGACGAGCACATGCACACCCGTTCTGGATCGGACAGCACATCTAGTCTATTCAATAGCCAAGAATGCACAGCTGGGAAAGAAATCTTCAACAGGACAGCTGTCCTCAACGCTAAAATAAGCAAGAAAGAGAATCACGGGTCAGAATCAGTTACGCGAAGAAACCTATGTTGTTGCTTTACAGGAACTGGCCTCACAAAGGGCAGTTTCCCATCACACAGCGTTTAGAGAGCGCCCGCGCTAGGTGCGCGGTCAGAGGTGAGTCCGGGAGAAGAGTGTCTCCGTGCGAGTGCCCCCCCACTCGCCACTGCCATCGGAGCCCGAGTCTGCGGGGTCGGAGCTGGCGCTGGAGCGCGTCTTCCTGTGCAGGCCGTTGGCCTGGGCCCCAGGACCACTCTCTCCAGTGCACCGTGCTTCACAGACAGAAGACACCTGCAAGGCAAGACACAGTTTCAGACAACGAGAACTCGAGTCCTGCAAGGAGCTGCAATGCTTTGCCCTTCCCCCAGAGATGACACAGCAGGCTGTGGTGCGCTCCTGTGGAGAGGCAGGGACGGGAGAGCTGCCTGCCCTCCCCACTGCCCATTGGTGCTGTCCAGTCACCTGGACAGACAAGGCCACGTGCAGCCAGGCAGAAGAAACACTCCCACTCTCCACCAGACTCTGGCCGCAGGACAGCAACAGTGCAGGGCACAGGGCTCCGCTGGGAGGACGCACGTGGACATGCCCGCCCAGGCTCACGCCTCGGGGTAGGAGATGGACGGGCAAACCGACACACACAAGCCCAGACTGCAGATGACCATGTGCTGGGGCAGAGCCTGGGGACAGCAAGACAGGAAGGCAGTGCTTCCAGCAGAGACAGAGGGGCTAGCGGGCACAGCTGTCTCTAGGCTGTTGTGATCTGGGGTCCCACCCTCGGCCAGTGCTTTTCAGGGCAAACCCCTTCTTGTCTGAAGCCCCCCATGTCAGACGGTGAGCACCTCTGGCCCCCAGGACAGGATGGGTGAGTAGCAGCCCCGCCAGCCACAGCAGCTAGCCCAGCCTCCCAACCCACCTCCGAGACTGGCACCAGCCCCACCCCATCTCCAAATGGCAGCACTGCCCCCACGGAGAACTGGGGCAGGAGCACAGAAAAGCCAGGGTGAGGCGCCATGAGGTAATGTGAGGCCAGGGATAGCACCCACAGGCCGGAGGTGCAGCAGGCAGGGCAAGAGTGGGGGCTGAGCCTCAAGCTGCGGATCCCAGCCCCGGTCTGCACCCCGACTCCCTGCTCCTACTCTCAGGCAGCCTGGAGTTCTGCTCTGCAGACTACTCGGGCTGGGCTGCACTCACAAGCACCAAGCTACTGTCTTGACGGTCAGAGAAGCCCAGGCGGGGCGAGCGGAAGTAGAGCAAAGGGAAGCCTGGCTGCTGTCAAGGAGAGGAGTGGGGTCACAGTCTGCATGAGGCAGAGAGCATGGGGGCGGTGGGTGACCTCTGTGGAGGTGCCGAGGAAGTGGGCCAGAGCTAGAGGTTGAGGGGGATGGCACAGGTCACTTGCCCAGACAGGAGCCGAGGTACCGGCACTCCCAGCGCCACAGAGTGCTCTGGAGCACAACTTTTACAGGGACAACTGGCACCAGGAAGCAGACAAGGCCCCCTGCCTGGGGAAGGCTGTGTCGAGGCGGTAAACACTAAGTCACAGACAGGGCCACGTACACTGCCACCATGCGGTGGGCCATGGGAAGGGCGGTGTGCGTGCCACAGAGACAGGGACAGGGCACGGAGTGCACCTAGTGACATGCACTCCGTAACCAGGAGCAGGGTGCGGGGTCAGTGTTGCGTTCACTGTGGGGGCAGCAGCAGGAAGGAAAGGCCAGAGGGGCGCTGGGACCCTGTAGAAAGCCCTGGCAGCGACAGGGTCGGGTGGGAGGTGAGGCAGACCCTTGCCCACAGAGCTGGGGACTCTCGGGTGGCCTGTAACTGCAGTGACAACGGGGTGGGGGCGGGGGCGGCCGTTTCTAAGTTAATAATGAGGAGGACAATCCACTTACCCTATTAAAATCTAACAGATGCTCTTCATTACTGGGCATTTCTTTAACATCTGGACATTCTTCTATACCATTCTCTCCCTTGGCATTTGTGTAACATTCTTAATCAGTATGAATGGAGAAGGAAAAGAGGGAGAGGGGAAATTCCATTAAGACACAGTTATGAGACACACGTTCTCGCTCCCTTCTCACTGCAAAGGCAGCTCTCCCAACCCTCTAGGGAGTCTGTGTAGCCACGGAATGGACAGCCAGGTGCACTGGGCAAAATCATGACACAATCACAAATGCTCAGGCCACACTGCGTAGTGAGTTAAAAAAGACAAACAGGAGCCAGGCATGGTGGCGCATGCCTTTAATCCCAGCACTCGGGAGGCTGAGGTAGGAGGAGCGTTGTGAGTTCGAGGCCGGCTTGGGCTACAACGCAAGCACAAGGCCAGCCCGAGCTACATAGTGCAACCCTGCCTCAATAAAACTAGGGCTGGGAGTTTGGCTCAGTGGCTTAAGTGCCTGCCTGGCAGGCGTGAGCTTGTGAGTTCGATCCTCAGTGCCGCAAAACAAACAAACAAAAAACCAAGACCAACAGGCCAGCTAGACACTCATCCCTGTGTTGCACCCTGAGACACTGGCTCAGAGAGCGCATTCCCACACCCGACTGGGACAGACCCCGGGACGCAGGATGAGAAAGACATCAGGTGTGTTCTACAGGACAGACACACAGGCAGGGAGACAGACGTGGCCCTGGGAATCAGTGGTGCTCAAGGGTGTGGGTGCAGAAGCTGGGGCAGCCCAGGGTCACACTGGAGGCCGCCCCAACAGTACCATGCCACTGTGCACGCGGCACCTCTGTGGCACGGGGAGGGGAGGAGACTCTGGCTGTGACTGGGCAGAGGCACACCAGGCCAATAGGACAGATCGTACACAGCTAGGAGGCCCCTGTTCTCCACCCGACTGGACTTGCAAGTCCCCAGGGGAGCCCTGGAAACCCCAACCCTCAGAAGTCGCCAGAGGACTGCTCTGGAGAAGCCAGATGTCGGTCGTTTCTGAGGCACATGAAAGGCAACACCTGGCTCTGATGCCCGCTCAGGCAAGAAAGTCCACTATGGCCCTTCGCACATCGAGAGTTATCAGGAGGTGGCAAGAAATGTCACACTGTCCCCGGGCCCAAGCCACAGAGGTCACCAGCTCAGGTTCCAGACTCCCCCAAGCTCTGGGAGCCTACAGGCTTCGGTGGCTCCAGGAGGCGCTGCTCACTGGCACACGGGCACCATCCCACCTCTCCCGGCCCTAACCCTCCCCTGGCTCTGAGCATGCAGGTGGGGGTGCTGCGTGGGGCACAGTAACAGCCACAAGAATCAACCCAGGACACGGGCTTTGGACTACTGTGGACGCTGTCCTTGTAGAGTCTGGGGACTCCGCTTCACATCCCACCCAAGTGGCCACAGCCCGTCCTCGCCCCACTGGGGCTATGGGAGGAGGGGTGTCCTCTGGATGAAAGTGGGCTTGGGAATAGGGGAGACCTCTCAGATGGTCGGTCCAACCTTTCCAGGATGGTCACAGGAACGGGCCCCAGGTTCCCAGAGGCATCATGCATGACGTGCGGTTCCAGGGAGCCCACCAGGGAGCATTCTTTTCAGCCCCCCTTTACCAATCGAGGCAACAAAGGCGGAGAGGGGTCTGTCTGTGCCACGGTCTAGCAGCTGGGCCCCGTGGCCCCGACCCAGCTGTGCTTCCCCAGCACAGGCCCCGTGCGGTGAGCTGCTCCATGGCAGAGCTCTCTCAAGGCTGCGGCCACACACACCCCGGGGAACTCAGCCTCCCAAGCCCTGGAGGGCCAGGCACAGCTGCAGGGCGGCACCCTGGTGTCTCAAGGCCCTCTATGAGCTGTAACTGCACCCACCCGGCCGGCAGCCCCACTGGCACAGCGTTTCACCCTATTCCTCCAGCTCCTCCTCAGAAGGCATCTGGACACAGACGAGTGAGTCTGCCTCTTCATTCCCAGGGCCGAGAGCAGTGCCCAGCTCTGGAGAGGCATACGCTTGGCTGCAGAAGGTGCTGGTGTGAGGGCAGCAAGGGCCGGGTGCCAGATGGGTGTACTTAGGCCAGACGGGCATGGTGGAAGCTGGTCCCAACTCCCAGGCTCCCTCTCCCCACCCTACTGTCAGCAGGGACGGGGCAGGGAAAGTGGCCCTAGCACTTGGGCTCTCTCTCCTTGCCCTCCCGCCAGCGAGGACACTCCCTGTCCAGGGATGCTGAGAGCTCTGGGGCTGGCACTGGCTGAGCAGCACATGCTTGCTTCCCTAGCAAAGCCCCGCCTGAGGCCAGTGCAAGCAACCACAGGGCCTGAGTGCACCAGTCACTGATATGCAGCCACTGTGAACTTCTCTCCGAACCCCTTCACACACCCCAGCACTCTGCAGGAACCATCACTGGCCCAGACCTGACGAAGACTGCAGCGATGACCCAGGACCTGGATGCCTGCCAACCAGTGAAAAGCCCTACACAGAGATGTCTCCCACTGCAAGAAAGAAGGCAGCACCTTCTCTCCCCTCTCTGTGCACAGCTCTGCCATCACTGCCCACATGCCACTCACTGCACTGATGTCCCTGGCACTCTGGAGGGAAGGTCCCAGCTGCTAGTGCCCTGATGTCTCCTGGCACGAGTGCAGACCATTGTACACAGGGAGAAACCTCCAGGACACACGTCTGGCCCAATGGCTGTGCTGCAGGATCTGGGTAAACCACTAACCTTGCAACACAGCTTCCTCCACTAAAAAGAGGCAGCACCTCATCCAGTCCTGCAGGGGCCAAAGGGGAGCATCTCCAGGTAGCAAAGGGCTGCCCAGGCACTCACTAATGTGAGTGAGCAGCAGTAAGCATGAGAGAAACAGATGCCAAGACAACCCAGCTTCCCTCCTCACGACTCCACTAGACCTCTGGGAAAGACGGCACGACACGGGAAGCCCACTGTGGCTACTGCACAGAGAAAGGCTGGCAGGCTTCGTGGGCATGCACCGTGACCAGGGAGGGCAGCCACTGGCTGCAAGTGAAACGCAGTCCAGCCAGGGAGACATGAGGGATGAGAATGCGGAAACACACCCAGAAGACTGCCAGAGCCCCAGCTCCAACAGCAAGCACTGACTGCCCCACCCACGGCGGGCCCAGGACACCCAGGAGGTCGCAAGCTGGCCAAGCCTGACTGCCTGAGCCCATCCAGAAAGGCCATCTCCTTGGCCTGTTTCTCCCAGGACTGTTAGTCAGGGTTCCAACAGCTTCTGCAGGAGTCACTTGAACCGGCCTGAAAAGAACTCCTCCTCGCAGACAGCTTAGCTCCCATGGCGCCCACAGCTGCCACCTCACTCGTAAGCTGCCATGGGAGACCCGGAGGCGCTCTTCGGAAGCCTCGTAACGCCGTCTCTACCATGCCAGCAGCATTCTCAGCACGTGCCTGCGCCCGACGCTGCCACACTCAAACTCTTTACAGACCCCCTCCCTGCACACTGAACACTTCTGATGTAGCCCAACTCTCTACACTCCCACTGGCTCCTCCCAGTCCTTTCTGGACTCAGCTACAACCCCACGGAGCCCCACGGCTTCCTGCTTCCTCAGCTGCCACAGACCCTCCTGCCTTCTTCCGGCTGGGACTCTCCACTGACGCCTCCCTCCGCGAGCCTGGGTGACTGGTGCATCTCTCACCAGAGGACGCTTATGCTTTCCAAGCCTCTCCCCTCACTCAGCCCACGGGTGACTTTAAGGGCAGGGTCCGATTCTCGCTCACTTAAGAGCTCACCACAAAGAAACCGCTTGCAGGGCCGGGAGTTTGGCTCAGCGGCTTAAGTGCCCATCTGGCAGGCATGAGGTTGTGAGTTTGACACCCAGTGCCGCAAAAAAAAAAAAAAAAAAAAAGAGAGAATGGACAAAGAAACCGCTTGATAAGTAGCCCTCGGACTGACACTCGAGTTTCTTGCTCATCATGAAACACAGGCCTGAGTGAATCAATGGATGGACACAGGCCTTCTTACCTTCACACTCCGATGCAGGAAAAAGGGGAGAGTACAAGGCTTTTTCCCACCAGGTCTGCTTTTCTTGACTTCTGCTCATTTCTTGCACATCAGTGTTCAATGCAGGAAACTATTTAGATTAAAACCAAATATAGAAGACATCTGTAAACTTTCAGGCTAGGGTAAAAAAATCCAGGAGTACTACTTACTACAAACTCAGGATTTTAAATTGGCAGGTCTACTGTTCTAGATAAGGTGAGAGAAAAAACCAATGTGTTCACAGCAAGTAAGAAACATTTTCTTTCTTTCTTTTTTTTTTTTTTTTTTTAAAGACATGGTCTTACCACAGAGCACAGGCTGGTCTCACACAATCCTCCTGCCTTTGCCTCCCGAATGCCGGGATTATAGGGGTGCGCCACCATACCTGACCGGGAGTTTACTTTAAAAGCACCTTTTATGTGTTGTGGTGCCTGTCTACAATCTCACAAAGCTTAAGTGGGAGGATCAGCATGAGTTTGAGGGTAGCTTGGGCTACACAGTGACTTCAAGACCAGCCTAAACTATGTAATGAGACCCTGCCTCTAAAGGAGGGAAGAAAAAAAAAGCACCAAATTGGAAATGGAACTAGAATCTTAACATTACTACTGCACAGAGAACACAGATACAAGAACTGTTACAAGGAAGAGTGTAAGAGGAAATATTCTCAAATGAAGACAAATGCCTAGGTTTCAGAAGTGCATGTGGATTGTAACCCAGCAGCCTGAATCTCAAGTGCTCAACAGGAAACAAGGGAACCCCTTCTCAATATACCCAGGCAGCAGAGGGAGCGTTAAAAAAAAAAGTGGGGGGGGGGGATTCTCACGGGCAGGGTTATGCACTTAAATACCTTTATAACAAATTATCTACTCAGGTACCACACAGAAGAAAGTGAGATTTAAACACACACACACACACACACACACACACACACACACACACACACAACGAATTTACTAAACTTCAATTCAAACCAGGACACACTGGGGCTGGGGGTTTAGCTCAGCAGCACAAGTGCCTGCCTGGCAAGTGCAAGGTCATGAGTTTGATCCCCGATACTAAAAAAGAAAAAGAAAAAGAAAAAAAAAAGAAAGAAACAGGACACAGTGACCCAAAAGAAACGAGGGAAGGACTGTTCAGCAGAAGGGTCCCGCCCCATCACCCGTGGCCACAGCAGTGTGGAAGGCGGCAGCCACACAGGAGGGACCCCCGCCTCAGTCAGTCCTTCACAAGGCCAGCTGTGCTCGGTGCCAGGATGCAGGCTGGCAGGACAACCCCTTTCCACACACCTTCTTCACAGTGCCCGGGAGGCAGCGTGCCAGCCCGCTCCCCCAGGCCGAGGCCTGGCAACATCGCTGTAACTGCCAGGGCTGTTGTACGGTGCTTGTGAGAGAGACCTGTGAACTGTCCTTAGACCTGTCACCATGGATCCAAGTTCAAAATCGAAACTGTTTCAGTAACTAAGAAATTCAATTAGTGACCTGATTTGAATGAACTAATGATTCAATTCTTGAATAGGACTTTGTTACGCTTTTAACTATGAAATCCTTCATGGGTTTACAACTGCTTGGCTCAGTAGCATGCTCTTTATCATGTAACTAAGTAGGAAACACATTTCACACTTCCATCTTCACTTAGCGGAACTTTTCAGAAGCGCTCCCAAATTAGGCACTGAAGGAGAACTGTACTGTCTACCCAATGTGATCCGTGAACCATCACTACTTTCTCCTGCAACTTTGCCTAACAACAAAAATGGGTACTGCTGCTAGGTAAACAGGTATCAAGGCCCAGAGAACCTCAGGGCTGGGATGAATGCAAATGAGGCTGCTTCCCGCAGGGCCTGGCCAATTCAGGCAGGGACAGCACTCGAAGCCTTTCCAGAAAGCCCTTACCTGTTCTGTGTGATTGCTGACAGGTAGTCAGGCTGCCAGGGAGAACCCCCCGGGGCAGAACCGTCTCCTTCATCCCAAGGCACTCACAGAGACGACTGTGGAAGCCAAAGTTCCTGTCTGACTCCCTAACAGCTTTATTAGTGTGAGTTTAACTGTGCTGCTGGTGTTTTTTTTGCCTTGGCACTGGGGCTCGAACTCACAACTTCGCACCTGCCAGACAGGCGCTTAAGCCACTGAGCCAAACTCCCAGCCCTGGTTTTTTGAGGCAGGACGCACTATGTAGCTCAGGCTGGCCTCCAACTCACAATGCTCCTCCTACCTCAGCCTCCTGAGTACTGGGATTAAAGGTGTGTGCCACCACACCCGGCTTTTTCATTCTTTGAGACAGTAAGGGCAAAAAAAGAGACAGCTCCTCTGGAGGACTGGGCACAGTGACAACAGCAGACTGGAGGCATGTATTGAGATGGGTCGGATGCCATGGAACCACACTGGACATTTCTGAAGGGCAGGACATGTCCTGCTTATCTCACCGTGCTAGCCACTGACGGACGCTGTCCAGTGTCCAGGACTGGAGGGAGCGGTCTCCGGCCAGTCTCTGACTGCTGATCACCTCACTTCCCCTCTCCTGCCGAGACCACTGGCCAGAGCTGAACGGTTCCTACGGTCACTTCAGAAGCTGTTTCTGCATTCTCTATCGGAGTGCCAACCCCTACAGCAGGGACCAAGGCCTTCTGTTTCCTGCTACAGTGAACATAGGCAGCGTGCACGTGTCCTTTCATGGCATCTTTCTGCTCAGCTGTGTCAATTTTTAGGTCACACAGCAGGGATGACTGCTTCTTCACTCACCAAATGTCTGCTTAATGTATTAACTCAACTTCTGGTTTGCTTTGGTGGAAAAGAATGCAAACAGAGCCGGGCGTGGTGGCACACGCCTTTAATCCCAGCACTCGGGAGGCTGAGGTAGGCGGAGCGTTGTGGGTTCGAGGCTGGCTTGGGCTACAACGCGAGCACAAGGCCGGCCTGAGCTACATAGTGCGACCCTGCCCCAAAAAAACCCGGGCCGGGAGTTTGGCTCAGTGCCTTAAGCGCCTGTCCTGGCAGGCACGAGGTTGTGAG
>RJWM01047288.1:0-11963 GCA_004363535.1 Dasyprocta punctata
TTATCTTACATATACATATACACAGGTCCATATCCCTTCTTCTTCCCTTTTCTCTTTCCACCATTTCCCCTCCAGTCACTTCTGCTCCTTGAGCTGTTTTCACCCCAAGTAGTATTTATTATAGATTCTGGATCATATATACTTTTCCGTTTCTTACACTAGGGAGACAATACGGTATTTACACATGTGGGTTTGATTTGTCTCACTTATGAGTATGGTCTCAAGTCGTGACCATTTACTTACAAAAGTCTCAATGCAGTCTTTCTTAATAGCTGAGTAGTACTCCATTGTATAAAAATACCACATCTTTTTTATCCATTCTTTGATTGATGGGCACTTGGGTTGTTTCCAAGATCTGGCTACTACAAATTGGGTTGCTATAAACATGGGTGCACAGATATCACTGTGGTAGGATGCTTTCAATTCTTCTGGGAAAATGCCCAGAAGAAGGATAGCTGGGTTGAAAGGGATCTCTAATCCTAGCTTCTCGAGGAATCGCCACACTGACTTCCACTGTGGTTGCACCAGTCTACACTCCCACCAACAGTGGAGAAGAGTTCCTTTATCCGCACAGCCCCTCCAGCATTTGTTGTTGCTTGATTTTTTTTTTTTTTTTGCGGCACCGGGGATTGAACTTCACAACCTCGCGCCTGCCTGACAGGCACGTAAGCTGCTGAGCCAAACTCCCAGCCCTGGTTTTGTGAGGCAGGGTCGCACTGTGTAGCTCAGGCTGGCCTTGCGCTCACGTTGTAGCCCAAGCTGGCCTCGAACTCACAACGCTCCTCCTACCTCAGCCTCCCGAGTGCTGGGATTAAAGGTGTGCGCCACCACGCCCGGCTTATTGCTTGATTTTTTAATCTTGGCCATTGTTTCTGGAGTGAGATGGAATCTCAGCATTGTTTTTATTTGCATTTCCCGAATGACCATTGATGTTGAACATTTTTTCATATATTTATTTGCCATTTGTATTTCTTTCTCTGAGAAGTGTGTATTCATCTCAGATGCCCATTTTTGGACTGAGTCCTTGAATTTTTGGGCCCTGATTTCTTTTAATTCTTCATATGTTTTAGATAGAAGTCCTTTGTCTGATGGACAATTGGCTAAGATATTTTCCCATTTCGTGGGTTTTCTTTTCACTCTGTTGGAGATTTCTTTTGACATGCAAAAACTTTTTAGTAGGATGAGATCTCAGGTGATTCTGGGAAGTGTTTCCCGTGCAATCTCATTTTTGTTCATGAACTCTCTGCCTACTCCTACATCATTAAGATTTTTACCTACTCTGTCCTCTAGTAAGTTTAGTGTCTCTGTCTTTATATTCAGATCTTTAATCCATTTTGACTTTATTTTAGTGCATGGTGATAGGCATGCATCTAGTTTTAGTTTACAACACATAGAGAGTCAGTTTTTCCAGCACCATTCATTAAAGAGGCTGTCGTTCTTCCAATGTACATGTTTGGCCCCTTTGTCAAAGATGAGGTGGCTGAGTGTGTTTGTAGTTGTGGCTATATCTTCTAATCTATTCCATTGATCTTCAGGTCTGTTTTGATTCCAGCACCATGCTGATTTTATCACAGTAGCTTTGTAGTATAATTTCAAGTTGGGGATTGTGATACCTCCTGCCTTACCTTTGTTGCCCAGAATTGTCTTTGTTTTTGTAGGTCTCTTCTGGTTCCAGATGAATTTCAGGAATGCTATCTCTGGCTCTGTGAGGTAGGCAAGTGGTATTTTGATTGGAATTGCATTGAATCTGTATAATAATTTTGGAAGAATGGCCATTTTCACGATATTTGTTCTTCCTATCCATGAACAGGGAATATCTTTCCATTTTCTGAAATCTTCTTTGATTTCCTTCTTTAGGGTAATGTAATTTTCACTGTATAGGTCTTTTACTTCCTTTGTTAGATTGATTCCTAAGTATTTCATTTTTTTGGATGTTATAGTGAAGGGTGTGGTTTCCCTTATTTCCCTCAGTGACTTTGTTGTTTGTGTAGAGGAATGCTATTGATTTTTGAGTGTTCACCTTGTATCCAGCTACATTACTAAATTTGGTTATTACTTCTAGAAGTCTTCTAATGGATTTTTGGGGGTCTTCTATGTAGAGTATCATATCATCTGCAAATAATCATAATTTCACTTCTTCCTTTCCTATCCTTATTCCCTTTATTTCTTTCTCTTGTCTAATTGCTCTGGCTAATATTTCCAGAACTATATTGAATAGGAGTGGTGATAATGGACATCCTTGCCTTGTTCCTGATTTTAGGTTGAAAATTTTCAGTTTTTCTCCATTTAGTAAGACGTTGGCTGTTGATTTATGATATATGACTTTTATCAGGTTGAGGTAGAGACCATCTATTGTGATTTTCTGTAGGGTTTTGATCATGAATGGGTGTTGGGTTTTCTTGAAAGCTTTTTCTGCATCTATTGAGATGATCATGTGGTTCTTGTCCTTGGCCCTGTTGATGTAGTGTATTACATGTATTGATTTCTGAATGTTGAACCATCCCTGCATTCCTGGAATGAATCCCACTTGATCATGGTGTATAATCTTTCAAATAACTTGCTGTATTCTATTTGCCAGTATTTTATTGAGGATTTTTGCATCTGTGTTCATTAGGGAGATTGGCCTGTAATTTTCTTTTTTGGTTGGGTCTTTCTCTGGTTTTGGTATTAGCGTAATACTTGTTTCCAGGAATGAGTTAGGGAGACTTGCTTCCCTTTCGATTTCATTGAGGAATTTGAGGAGTGTTGGCATTAAGTGTTCCCTAAATTTCTTATAGAATTTAGCAGTGAATCCATCAGGGCCCGGACTTTTCTTTGTTGGTAGGGTCTTAATTACATTTTCAATTTCATTAGCTGAAATTGGGTTATTCAGCAGGTTTACATCTTCTTGATTCAGCTTTGGTAGTTCATAGGTTTCTAGGAATCTGTCCATTTCTTCTGTGTTATCAAATCTATGTGAGTAAAGGCTTTCGAAGTAGGTGTTGATGATCTTCTGTATTTCCACTGGGTCTGTAGTGATTTCACCCTTTTCATTTTTTATTGCATGGATCTGAGTTTTTTCTTTCCTCTTCTTGATAAGGTTGGCTAGGGGTTTATCAGTTTTATTTACTCTTTCAAAGAAGCAACTCTTCGATTCATTGATTCTTTGTATTGTTTTCTTAGTTTCAATTGCATTAATTTCTGCTTTAGTCTTAAAAATTTCCTCCCTTCTTTGGGCTTTGGACTTGATTTGCTCTTGTTTTTCTAGGAGTTTGAGGTGCAGCATTAGGCTGTTTATGTGTGTTCTTTCCATTTTTCTGATATGAGAGTTTAGTCCTATAAATTACCCTCTGAGGACTGCTTTCGTTGTATCCCACAGGTTCAGGCAATTTGTATTTGCATTTTCATTCAATTGCAGATATTGTTTAATTTCTTCTTTAACTTCTTCTGTGACCCGTTGGTTATTTAGGAGGGTATTATTTCATTTCCTTGTTTTTATGCGGTTATTGTAGGTTTTTTTGTCATTCATTTCCAATTTTACTGTGTTGTGGTCAGATAATAAGCATGGAATTATTTCAGTTCATTTGCATTTACTTAAGCTGATTTTGTGGACCAGTATATGATCTATTTTAGAGAATGACCCATGTGCAGCTGAGAAGAATGTGTATTCTGATGTTGATGGGTGGAATACTCGGTATACATCTACTAGGTCCATTTGTTCACAAGCTTGATTCAGTTCTACTATTTCTTTGCTGATTTTTTGTTTGGTTGATCTATCTTTCTGTGACAATGGGGTGTTAAGGTCCCCTGTTATAACTGTATTATTGTTTATTTGGTTTTTCGTGTCTATTAAGAATTGTCTTACATAGTTGGGCGCTCCCATATTCAGTGCATATATATTTATGTTTGTAATCTCTTCCTCTTGAAGTTTTCCCCTCACAAGTATGTAGTGACCTTCTTTATCTCTTTTGATCATTCTCGGTTTGAAGTTTGCATTGTCTGCAAACATAATAGCTACCCCTGCTTTTTTCTGGGTTCCTGTTGCATGGGTTACTGTTTTCCAGCCTTTGATTTTTAGTCTGTGAATTTCCTTTTGAGTGAAATGTGTTTCTTGTTCACAGCCTATTTTCGGATTTTGTTTGTTAACCCACTCTGCTAGTCTGTTCCTTTTTATTGGTGAGTTGAGACCATTTACATTGATTGATAAAACTGATATGTACTGACTCATCCCTGTCATGATATCTTTCTGTTGTTAGTTTTCTACGTTGTCTGTTTAATTATTTGCCCTGCATAGTGGTTTCATTTTGTTGTTATGCTTAAGATTGTGGCTATCTTTGTCCCTTTCTAGAGTGTCTTTCAGTGCTCTTTGTGGTGTTGGTTTGGTGGCCATAAATTTCTTCAGTTGTTCTTTGTCATGAAAGTATCTTATTTCTCTATCAATTTTTAAGGATAGTTTTGCAGGGTACATCAATCTCGGTTGAAAGTTGTTTTCTTTCAGGATTTGGAATACTTCACTCCAAGCTCTTCTTAACTTAAAGGTTTGTGTTGAGAAGTCTGCCATGATTCTGATAGGCTTTCCTTCATAGGTGATCTGTTTCTTTTCTCGGACAGCTTTTAGTACTTTTTTCTTGTACTGTATTTCT
Source organism: Dasyprocta punctata (assembly GCA_004363535.1). Taxonomy (NCBI): domain Eukaryota; kingdom Metazoa; phylum Chordata; class Mammalia; order Rodentia; family Dasyproctidae; genus Dasyprocta; species Dasyprocta punctata. The sequence goes on from RJWM01047288.1 coordinate 4,623, forward strand.
GATACCCTTATTATTATATGTCTGGGTGAGGATTTATTTTGGTTGTGGTTAATTGGGGTTCTGTATCCCTTGGTTACCTGTATTTCAGATTCTCTTCCCATGTTTGGAAAGTTTTCTGCTATTATTTCTGTGAATAGTCTTTGCAGGTCATTAGTATTGATCCCTGATTTTTCATTTATGCCTATTAATCTTATGTTATTTGTCTTGGCATCATCTTGCAGCTGTTGAATTGTTTTTTCTTGGTTCCTTACTATTTTTAAGAGATCTTTTCTTTCATGGCCATGATCTTCCATGCTGTCTTCAAGATCTGAGATTCTATCTTCAGCTTCATTCAGGCGATTTTTCAAACTTTCCATGGAGTTTTTCATTTCCTGCATTTCCCTTTGCATCTGTTTCATGCATTCTGTTTGTGTCTCATATTGTTCAATCTGGGTTTCAATCATTTTCTTAAGTTCTATTTTTTTATCTTGCTCTTCTTTAGATACCCACATTTCTTTAATAATGATTCGCATTTCATTTTTTAGCTGAGAGAATATATCTGATTTGAATTTCTCTATAGCTTCATCAAGCTGTTTCTTTATTGCATTTTCTATCATTTCAGAAAGTCCCTTTGTGTGACTCCCACCATCTTCCATTTCAGTGTCTCTTGTGTTTGTTCTTTGTTGACTGGGATACTGAGACTGCCTCTTGGTCTTTCGTTTTGTCATTTTCTTCTAGAACCTATGTGGCTCTGTGTCCTGCGAGACTGTCCTGGCATTCCCCTCAGGTTTGCGCTGATTCTTGGGTCGCACTGAATCATGGGACCTGGTAGGGCTGGGTCTTGAGTGCAGCAAGGGAGGGTGGCCTCCCAGGCCGTGCTGGTAGAGCCTTAGTGTTTCTCTTCTATTATTTAGATCTTTGACCCATTTTGACCTTAATTTTGTGCATGGTGATAGACTTGGGTCTAGTTTCATCCTTTGGCATGTGGAAAGCCAATTTTTTCCAGCACCATTTATTAAAGAGGCTTTCTCCCAGTGAACATGTTTAGCCCCTTTGTCAAATATAAGGTGGCTGAGTGTCTTTGTAGCTATATTTGCATCTTCTAATTTGTTCCATTGATCCTCAGGTCTATCGTTTTGCCAGTACAATGCTGATTTTATCACTGTAGCTTTGTAGTGTACTTTCAAGTCAGACACTGAGATGCCTCCTGCCTTGCTTTTGTTGCCTAGAATTGCCTTTGCTATTCTAGGTCTCTTTTGCTCCCAGGTGAATTTTAGTAGTGTTTTCTCTAGAGCTGCAAGGTATGTTAATGGAATTTCGATTGGGATTGCATTAAATCTGCATAACAGTTTTGGGAGTATGGCCGTTTTCACAATGTTAGTTCTCCCTAACCAAGAACAAGGGATATCTTTCCATTTTCTAACATCCTCTTCATTCTCCTTTTTTCAAGTACTATAGTTTTCAGCATATAGGTCTTTTATGTTCTTTGTTAGGTTGATTCCTAAGTATTTCATTTTTTTTTGGATGCTGCTCTGAAAGGTGTCATTTCCATAATTTCTCTCTCAGTGAGTTTGTTGTTTGTGTACAGGAATGCTATTGATTTTTGAGTGTTGACTTTGTATCTAGCTATACTGCTGAATTTGTTTATGAACTCTAGTAGCCTTTTGATGGAGTTTTTAGGGTTTTCTATGTAGAGTATCATGTCACCTGCAAACAGTGATAATTTAACTTCTTCCTTTCCTATCCTTATTCTTTTTATTTCTCTCTCTTGTCTGTTTGCTCTGGTTAATGTTACCAGGACTGTATTGAATAGGAGTGGTGATAGTGGACATTCTTGTCTTGTTTCTGATTTTAGAGTGAAAGCTTTCAGTTTTGATCTGTTTAGTATAATGTTGACTGTTGGTTTGTCATAGATGGTGTATAGGATATGCTATGTACCCCCAAGTCCCCATACTTTTGATGGGGCTGAGTCTGATACTTGTGATCAGTTTGTTGTCTAGCACCAGGATTAATGACATGACTGCTACACCCACCCAGGGGTGGAGCTGAGATACAGTATAAGGGAAGGCGGGTCTTCCTCTTGCTTGCTTCCCGGCTTCCTGTCTCTCTCGCCAGTGTGGATTGCGGCTTGCAGCTTGTAGCCGCCATGAACTGTAGCCCCGTCATCCCATGCTGCCTTGGAGCCCACTTTATGGACTGAAACTCCCAAGAAACTGTAAGAATAAACCTTTCCTTCCCTAACTTTGGGCGTCAGGTATTTTGTCTCAGCAACGAGCGAAAAGTAACTAAGCCAGATGGCTTTTATCAGATTGAGGTAGATAGCAACTATTCTAATTTTCTGTAAGGTTTTCTTTATCATGAAGTAGTGTTGGACTTTATCAAAAGCTTTTTCTCCATCTATTGAGATGATCATGTGATATTTGTCTTTGGCATTATTGATGTGGTGTATTACATTTATTGATTTGTGTATGTTAAACCATTCCTGTATTCCTGGAATAAATTTCCCTTGGTCATGATATATAATCTTCTGGATGACTTGTTGCATTCTATCTCCCAGTATTTGATTGAGAATCTTTGCATCGATGTTCATTAGGGAAATTGGCCTATAGTTCTCCTTTTTGGTTGGGTCTTTCTCTGGTTTTGGTATCAGAGTAATACTTGCTTCCAGGAGTGAGTTAGGGAGGATCGCTTCCCTTTTGATTTCATTGAACAGTTTGGATAATATTGGCATTAAATCTTCTCTAAATTTCGTGTAGAATTCAGCTGTGAATCCATCAGGATCTGGTCTTTTCTTTATTGCTAAGCTTTTAATCACGTTTTCAATTTCAGTAGCTGATACTGAGTTATTCAAAATTTTTATATCTTCTTGATTCAGCTTTTGTAGTTATGTTTCTAGGAATTTGTCCATTTCCTCTGTGTTTTCCACCCTATGTGAGTAAAAACTTTCAAAGTAGGTACTCAAGATCTTCTGAATTTTCATGGGATCTGTAGTAGTCTCTCCCTTTTCATTCCTTATTGCATGAATTTGAGCTTTTTCTTTCTTTTTCTGGATAAAGTTGGCTGGAGATTTATCAATTCTCTCAAAGAACCAGCTCTTTGATTAATTAATTCTTTGTATTGTTTTCTTAGTCTCAATTGCATTAATTTCTGCTCTGATCTTTATAATTTCCTCTCTTCTATGAGCTTTGTGTTTGCCTTGCTCTTCTTTTTCTAGAAGCTTGAGGTGTAGCATTAGGTTATTTATTGGTGCTCATTCTGTTTTCTTGATGTGACAATTTATTGCTACATATTTTCCTCATGGGACCACTTGCATTGTGTCCCACAAATTTCAATATGTTGCATCTGCATTTTCATTGAATTTTAGGTATTGTTTTATTTCTTCTTTAATTTTATCTGTAACCCATTGATTGCTCAAGAGGTTGTTATTTAATTTCCATGTGTTTATGTAGGTTTTGCAGTTTGTTTTACTGTTAATATTTAATTTCAGTGCACTATGATCAGATAATATGCATGGGATAATTTCAATCCCTTTGCATTTACTTAAGCATGTTCTGTCAGCTAATATATGGTCTATTTTAGAGAACGTCCCATGTGCAGCTGAGAAAAATGTGTATTCTGATGTTGTTGGGTGGAACACTCTGTAAACACCTGCTAAGTCCATTTGTTCACAGGTTCAAATTAGTCTGCTATTTCTTTGCCCACTTTTCACCTAGTTGATCTATCTCTGTGTGACAATGGGGTATTAAGGTCCCCTGTTATGATTGTGTTATTGCGTATTTGGTTTTTTGTGTCCATTAGTATCTGTCTTAAATAGTTGGGTGCTCCTGTATTTGGTGCATGTATATTTACAATTGTTAGCTCTTTCCTCTTGTATATTCCCCCTAACAAGTATGTAATGACTTTCTTTATCGCTTGTGATCATTTTTGGTTTGAAGTTTACACTGTCTGCAAACAGAATAGCTATGCCTACTTTTCTCTGGGTTCCTGTCACATAGAATATTGTTTTCCATCCTTTGACTTTTAGTCTATGAGTTTCCTTTTGAGTCAGATGTGTTTCTTGTATACAGCATATTATTGGATCCTGTTTCTTGATCCATTCTGTTAGTCTATTTCTTTTAATTGGTGGATTGAGGTCATTTACATTGATGGATATAACTGATATGTACTGGTTTAACTTTGTCTTGTTATTTTCCTGTTGTTGTTTTCCTGTTTTCCCCCCTCGTTTAATTGTGTGCCCTGCCTGGTCATTTTCTTTCTGGGAATTGTTCTGGGAATTGTAGTCATTTTTGTCTCCCTCTATTATGTCTGTCATTATTCTTTCTAGGGTTGGCTTGGTAGACATGAATTTCTTCAGTTGTTCTTTGTCATGGAAATATCTTATCTCTCCATCAATTTTGAAAGAATGTTTTTCAGGTTACATCAATCTGGGTTGAAAGTTGTTTTCTTTCAGGGCTTGAAATACTTCAAGCTCGTCTTAACTTGGGGGTTTGTGCTGAAAAGTCTGTCAAGATTTTTATGGTCCTTCCTTGATACATGAGTCGTGTCTTTTCTCTAACAGCTTTTAGTATTCTGCTTTTATGCTATATGTCTGGGTTCTTAAGTATTATATGTCTGGGTGTAGATTTATTTTGGTTATGACTGTTTGGCATTCTATATGCCTCACTTTTCTACAAATCTGATTCTTTTCCCATGCTTGGGAAATTTTCCACTATTACTTCTGTGAATAGTTTTTTTTTTAAGTGAGTTGCACTGACTCCTGCATTTTCATTGACTCCTATCAGTTTTATATTGGTTCTCTTTGTATCATCTTGAAGCTGTTGAATTGTTATTTCATGTTCCCTTGTTATTTTTACAAGTTCTATCCTTTCATGATCTTTAGCTGCCATCCTGTCTTCGAGGTCTGAAAGTCTATCCTCAGCTTCATTTAAATGGTTTCACTAGCTTTCAATGGAGCTTTGTATTTCCTGGATATCTCTGTGAATTTTTTGCATGCTTTCTATTTGCTTTCTAAGTTGCTCATTCAAGATTTCCATCATTTCCCCATGCTCCTGTACTTTTTTTTAATGTATATCTTCTCTAGCTATGCTGAGTAATTCCTTTACAAATATTGTCATTCCTTTCTTTACCTGAGAGGTTATTTCTAATCTGATTTTCCCTATAGCTTCATGGAGTTTTTTCTTTATTTCACTTGCTATCTTTTCAAAAATTTCAGGTGTGTGACTTTCAGTGTCCTCTATTTCAATGTCCCCTATACTTGTTCCTGATGGACTGGAAGTTTGAGATTGAATTTTCCTATTTCGTCTTGTCATTTTCACCTCTGGGGTTAATAGTTTGGTCTTTCAATCCTACTAGTCTCTAGTGACTGTTCTGTGTCTTAGTGTTTTACTGTATGGGTGATTTTTGTCCAATTGCTGAGTCCCTCAATAAAGTGTAGGGTCCAGTCACTTGTGTTCCTCTTGCAGGTCCTTTTGGGTGAGTCTTATATTCTCCCTAGGAGTATTGATGTAAGCCAACCCTTAGCTTCTATTGTCTCTGTGGTTTTAAGCTGATCCATGCTGCCAGATTTACCTGGCTATATGTGTGCCTCAGCTGGGACCTACTGTGTCACAGGGGATCTCCTAGGCCTTTCCAGTTTCTCCAGGTTTGGAGAAGCCTTGTCAACTTTCTCCTCAACCCACTTGGTGTTTTCTTTATGGAAGAAGGACTCACCCACAGTCCTACAGCTGAATTGAAGGGCTTGTTGCTGCTCCTGATGAGCCACTGATGTCCTCTACTTGATGGGGGAACTCACTGCACAGTTGCAGGCCTGCTGGGGTCCTCTGTGTGGGTGATGGGTTGCTGAGGCTTCCTCCAGCCCATCAGGGTTCTGCAGGTTGTGGACAGGGCGGTGATGGTCTCTAGACTGTTGAAGATTCCAGTGTGGAGAGGGAGGTACTGCTGTCAATGAACCGCAGGCTGCGTAGGTCTTCAGGGTGGTGGTGGTAGTGTACAGCGGGGTGTAGTGCAGTTAGGGTGGAGGTCCGAGGTTTTGCCGGGATGCTTCCGAGGTCCAAGTTCTCTGGGGTGGGCGGGGGGAGGGTGGTGCGGGCAGGGAAAAGTTCTGAGGTCTTGCAGAGCTGCTGCTGAGGTCCGAGATCTCCAGGGAGGTTGGGTGGGGGTTTGTGTGGGCGGTTCGAAGGTCTGAGGTCTCCCCAGACTGCTAACGGTTCCTTTTCAATAACTAATATATTTAGTAGTATAGTCATTTTAGCTATATTATATATACATATATACTAATTTATGTCTGTTTCCTTTTCCCTTCCTTCATTACTCCTTTCCCCTTTCCCAAGTACTTTTACTCTTTGCATAGTTTCTTACTCTTACACAGTTTTTATTGTAGATTTTGAATCATATATACTTTTTCAATTTCTTACACTAGAGAGAGAATACAGTATTTACACATGTGAGTTTGCTTTACTTCACTTATGAGAATATGGTCTAAAGTTGTGTCCATATACTTACAAAAGTCTCGATGCAATCTTTCTTGATAGCTGAGTAGTACTCTATTGCATAAAAAGTCATATCTTTTTTATCCATTCGTTGATTAATGGGCACTTGGGATCTTTGCAAGATTTGACTGTTATAAATTGTGTTGCTGTAAACAAGGGTGCACAAATATCACTGTGGTACAATGTTTTCAGTTCTTCTGGGAAAATGTCCAGAAGTGGGATAGCTGGGTCCAATGGAATCTCTAATTCTAGTTTTTTTTTAATTAAGAGAAAAAAGACACAGAAAAGAAAGACAAAAAGCTAAAGAGACAAAAAAAATGACAACAGCAAATACAAAACAGTATTATTTAATTTCTATGTGTTTGTGGGGTTCTTGTGGGGTTTTTTTTGTCATTAATTTTCAATTTTATTGTGCTATGGTCATAAAACATGCATGGAATTATTTCAGTTCCTTTGCATTTCATTAAGCATGTTCTATGGACTAGTGTATGATCTATTTTAGAGAATGACCCATGTGCAGCTGAGAAGAATGTGTATTCTGATGTTGATGGGTGGAGTACTCAGTACACATCCACTAGGTCCATTTGTTCACAAGTTTGATTCAGTTCTGTGATTTCTTTGCTGATTTTTTGTTTGATTGATCTCTCCCTCTGTGACAGTGGGGTGTTGGGGTCCCCCATTATAACTGTATTATTGTTTATTTGGTTTTTCATGTCTATTAAGAATTGTCTTACATAGTTGGGTGCTCCCATATTCAGTTCATATATATTTATGATTGTAATCTCTTCCTCTTGAAGTTTTCCCCTAACAAGTAGGTAGTGACTTCTTTATCTCTTTTGATCATTCTTGTTTGAAGTTTGCATTGTCTGCAAAA
>RJWM01047289.1:0-11963 GCA_004363535.1 Dasyprocta punctata
AGTGCTGGGATTAAAGGCGTGCGCCACCACGCCCGGCGCAATAACTTTTCAATAAGACAAGATCCCAGTTGTTGATTCTGGGAAGTACTTCCCGTGCAGGTTGCTTTTGTTCAGGAATTCTCTGCCTACCCCTATGTCTTCAAGATTGGTATGTGACTTAAAATAGATTACTGGTAGAATTGTACATTTAGTGTGTCTTCTACTTTTTGTTTCTATGTCTCCTTATTTTATTTCTAGCTATTTTTTATCCTTTTCTGAAAACTTCAATGTCTGAATAACCTGTGTATTATATTCCATCGCATAGTTTTCATCTTTGGCTGGACTTCCTTGAATGAGTCTCTTGATTCATTTCTTCACATGCGAGCTAAATTTATATGACTGCTGAAAAATTTGCAGAAAGAATGATAAGGGTTCTGAGTTATGTTTGTTTTCTTAAAGAGAGACAATTCCTTTCTGGTAGGTAAGTCAGTATTCACTTCAATGTAATGAGTTAATGCACTAACTTGAAACTGCTTTCCAGTTTTTGTAGATCAAGCTTTCCAAACCTACCTTTAAGGATTCATTTTTCAGGAAGTCCAAAGAATAGGGTACAATTATTTTTCTTGCCTCCTGCCAGATGTTAATACTGGTGAGGTGCTGTCTTTGATTTACATTTTCCTGGTTATAAGTGGTGTTAAAAAAATTTGATGTACCTGTTAACTATCTGTAAGTGTTTGGAAAACTTTAGTATCAGAGGTAATTTGCTAATTTTTTTAGTGGATGATTAGTTTTAGGATTCATGTTTTATTCATTTGTTTTGCTTGAGTTCTGTTGTTTTGGCAACTGATTTTTATGGGTTTCTTATTTATTTTAGCAACTAAACTCCTATCAAATATATATAAATATTTTCTCCTCATTCCATAGATAGCCTTTATGTTTTGTCTGTAGTTTTCTTTTCTAGGCTGAAATAATTTAGTTTCTTGTAGTCAAACTTTTTAATTTTTTTATTTTTTAAGCTCTATTTTAGGAGCATATCCAGAAAATTATTGCCAAGGTCAACGTCAAGGAACTATTTTTTTGTTCAGTTTTGTTACCTATCAAATATGATACTTGATATGACTTAAATGTTAAATTTGTTAATATTTAATTCACCGCCTAACATTTGCTCTCTCCTGGAGTATGTGTTCTTAAAATACATATGCATTTTGCTGCTATTGAGTGGAATGTTCTATTTCACGTATGCTTATTGCATGCTTTTGGTGTAAAGTGCAACTCATATCTGACATTCCTGTGTTAGTTTGTGTCTGAATGATCTCTAAATTCTTGTAAGTGGGGTCTATAAATCCCCTTCTATTGTCGTATTGCAATTAATCCCTCCTTTAAGATCTACTAATATTTGCTTTGGTGTTGGGAACCTCTAAAGTCACAATTATTAGTCATTCTTGCTTAATATATATCTTATCACTATAGTGTAATAGTATTTCCTGTTTCAGATTTTGATTGAAAATCTGCTTTGCATTATTTAATTATAACTAGCTTCTGCTCTCCTCTCATTACCATGTGCTTCAATTTTTTTCCCTGTCCTTTCACTTTCAGTTTAGTACATATGAAACAGAACCTCTTCTGGGAATTACACTGTTGGAAATATTTTTAATTCTTTTTAATACTTTTCTTCCAACATTGTTTTCTTCAAGTGTGATTTATTGAATTTTTGCAGTGGCATATTTGAATTCTTTTCTTTTTATCATTTGTATATTAAAGAAATTACTTCCTTTGTTGTAACTATGGGGCTTGAATAACAGATTTTATATTTAAAACAGCCTATTTCAAATTGATAACACATTCTATTTCATATGAAGTCTGTCTTTGTGCTTCTCCCAATATTTGCATGCCATTTATGTCATATTTTAAATCTATACTATGTATTCATTAACCATTTTTGTAACCATGCATGTTTTTAGTGTATTTGTCTACTAACAATTATATTTAAGCTAAAAGTGATTTACATAGAAGTTTTATAGCATTCTGAACTTGGTTATATATTTTCCTTTATGGCTGTGTTATACTTTTATGTTTTCATGATTTTACCTAACATCCTTTCTATTTCAATGTAAAGAACTCTCTTCTGCATTTCTTGTAAATCCAAACTCTGAATGACAAATTTCCCTTTTTACATTAAAATGTTATTTTTCTCTACTTCATCTCTGATATTAACTTATTCCGGTTTACTCTTTTTGGCTTATTTTTTTAGTTTTGAATATTTAATCTCATTTACCCAAAATTGCATGGGTTCTTCAGAAAGGCCAATGAACATCATGGAATTTCTCTTGTAAGTCTTATTTTCTCTTTAGCTTGATATTTGATAACTTGGTTAAGATGTCTTAGATTATTTTTGCAGATGAATATTTATTGAAGTTTTATTTAAAGCTTTTGGCATCTGAAAGCCTATGTATAGTATTTCCCAGTATTCACAGTTTTCAAATGATATTTCTCTTTGTTCATCACTTCTCTCTGTCTCTTTACTTTCTTAGTCCTCCTTAACTTGAACATTCATACATTTGAGAGTGTCTTATAGGTTCTTCCTGCCTTCTTCACTCTTTTTCAATCATTGTTCATTTTAGTCATCCAAATTGTCAATTAAAGCCAGGTGTGGTGGCTCACACCTTTAATCCCAGCACTGGGGAGGCTGAGGTAGGTGGAGCATTGTGAGTTCAAGGCTGGCTTGGGCTACAATGCGAGCGCAAGGCCGGCCTGAGCTACATAGTGTGACACTGCCTCAGAATACTAGGGCTGGGTGTTTGGCTCCGTGGCTTAAGTGCCTGTCTGGCAGGTGTGAGGCTGTGAGTTCAATCCCTGGTGCAAAACAAATTGTCAATTAAAAGTGACTCATCTGTGAGTTCTAATTATTGTAGTTATTTCTTCTCCATGATTGACCCTGCTATTAAAACTCTGTTGATTTTTGCAAGTTTGTTGTTTTGCTATTCAGGTATAAATTTTGTTTGTTTTTTTTTCTTTTCCTCTTTAGTTTTCTATTTCTTCAGCAAATTTCTGATTTGGTTCATGCATGATTTTCCTCATATAATTTAACTTTTATATATATTTTTATATGTCTGAGCATATTTGAAATCATTATTTTTAATTATTTTTGAGGCAACTCATAGGTCTCTATTTTGGGATTCAGTTACTAACATCTTATTAGTTTCTTTTATTGCTATCAGTTTGCTTGATTCTTTACTATCTGTGTGGACTCTGATTGATGGTTGTGTATTTCCTGAAGAAAACAGCTCTACCACATATTACAGGCTGGTTCCAGCAGTTAAAACCTTCTCCGGTTATCTCTCTGACCTTACAGTATTGCTGCTGAAATAGTGGGTGAGTGGAATTGGATCCGAACATGTGGCAGCTGTTCTGGTCACAGTGGTGTCTGATGCTGGTGGCTGGCTCTCAGCATCCCTATTAGCCATGGATACCACCTGGTTCCTGTGGATTTTCTCCAAGACCTTGCTGGTTCATGAATTGGCACAAGATCAGGTATCAGTGTCAAGATTTGCAGACAATGGATCTTACTGGCTTCCTAAGTATTCTTGAAAGAGCCCTCAGTGGATCACACACAGTGGGTCCCTGTTCAGACTTCACTATCCCAGTCTGCACCTGAGATGACCAAGAATATATGTGTCTCAGGGTCCAGAGCCAAGTGTGACATTGAAAGATGTTTATCTTTCAGATCATGAGTAAGTGTTTCTCTTGGCAGTTTCTTGGACAGGTAAGCTTCTTATAGCACTGCAGTTGAGAGAGACTGAAATTAATTCATAGGTCTAGGTCAAGATTCACAATGGTATTGATCAGTAAATCAGCTTACAGGGACACTGCCATATGGATACATCACCCTCAGTTCCTTTTGAGCAGCCCTTCTTCCACCACAGCCAAGAGAGTCTGGGCTGTTCTTCAGGCTCATTTAAAGATGTGCTCTAGGACAGAGGTTCACAATTTCTTCCAAAAGTACCAGCAGGCAAGCATTCTACCAGATCCTTAAAGCAGAATTGTTCCTGTATTGTACTTGTCCAGGGCTGGAGTTGAAATAGAGCCCCTTTAGTACATACTTACCTTGGTTCATGAACTAAATTCTTTCTGACCCTGGTAATAAGCTGATGAGATTTGAATGAGAACCAAATCAAATTCCTCTATAAGGTCAACATTGAACTTAACAACTGATTTGATTTGGGCCTTATCCATTTCAGTTTAAGACCAGGATCATGGAAAGAATAAAGTTCATGAACCTAGGTAACGCTGTACAGGATTATTTTCAAGTGAACAGATAGGATGGGTATTGTCAGACAAGTCTGGCATATCACTACTATGCATGATTTTTCTTGTATCATTGGCAGATACCTTGGGCAGCAACAGGAGGGTCAAAGTGCCTTTAGCTGAACTTTCCACCTAGGTTTGGAGCTCCGAGCAAACCCAGAAATCTTCCCTCCTAAAATATCTGTCTTAGGCCATGGGCCCAACTGAGGTTTTACAAACTCTAATGTGAATTCCAAGTCTCCTTCAAAGACATTTTTGGTAGCAAAAACTCCTATTTGACTATCTTGATAACATAACTTTATATTTGTTGATATGACTTGAATAATATGTCTGTTAAGATTTGTTTTGGGGGCTAACATATTGATCTTTTTTGGACAATATTGTACATAAATTTGAGAAAAACATGTTTTTTGGTGTTGTTGGAATAAATATTTTTCTGTATTTGTTGTGATAATTTGGTCTATGGCATAATTCCAGTCCAACATTTTCACTTTTATTGATCTATTCATTGTTAGAAGTGGAGTATTGAAATTCCATATTATTATGTCATTGTTTTCTATTTTCCATTCATATCTGTTAATATATGCAATACTTATTTAGGTGTTTTGATGTTGAATGTGCATATATTAATAATTGTCATGACATCTTATAAAATTGATTTTTTCATTAATCAGGACTTTATTTCTTGCATTTCACAGTTTTTGTGTGCAGACTGAAATCTGTCTGAGGATGTTTGGCCCCTTACTGAGCTCTGAGACTTCGTTGCTATGAGTCTGCACTACTCTCGCATCTTCTGTCAGTAATGTGATCCCCTGCGGATTTTGGGTAATGTGAGAGGCAGGTAGAGCTCTTGGGCAGCATCCTACAGAATGGTGGAACTGGGCTATTGCTTGACTACACTCTCATTTTCCTTCTGGAAGAAATCATTGTCAAGGACATTTCTCTTAGCGTTGAGGTCTATCATTGTGGTGAGAGAAAAAGAATAAATAAAAGTAAAACCAAAGAACTGTTTTACTTACCACCTTACAAATGTACGTTTTGATTTTTTCTTCTTTTTTCACTGTAAAAGGTCCTGTAACATCTCTGCTGGACTCTTGGGCACCCACACAGCCAGTGTCATCCGTGACTTCTTATAAAAAATAATACATTATAGGGAAAAAACAATGGAGATCTCCAGTTTTGTCAACTTGCTTACATCAGGCTGGTGTTGGACTTGAACTCAGAAACAGAAATCCATGACTCCAGATCAAAAAGTCTGGTTATGTTTTAGACACAACTGACATTATAACTATGATTTTTAAGGATTATATAGAAGAAAGTGTTCAAAATTAATTTGACCTGTCCACCTAATGTTCAGTGATGGAATATTTTAGAATTATAAAATGCATTTAATATCACAAATTATTTTGTCTTCACAATCTGATATCAGATAACAACATCATATACACTCCTTATGAAACTAAATCACACCTACAATAAAATAGATAAACCCTAGAAACTCAGACTAAATAATAAATTAAAAAAATATCACATGTTTTCTTATCACATGCCTTTAAAGTCAGCGTTTATAAATTTTAGTATATACACAGCTTAAAATGATTGAGGTAAATCTACAACAAAGTTTAGAAAGGCTTTGAGAATAATTTTGCATTTGATTTTGTGAAAATACACTACAAGCCTGAATTATTTAACATATTTTAATCAAGTACTAGATTTGATGAAAGTTATTATATTATTCATTTCGTATCTTAAATATTTTATATATTTTTCTTTCCATATATGTATATGGGAAGAATATTTTTGCATTCTCTTCATTCTTCACTTTTTTTCTGACATCTCTTGAAACTGATGTAATTACTCTGAAAATTTGTGCTTCTACTATGATGAGAAATGTAATTCAAATTAGTTTTTATGATATGAGTTGCAAAAAATAAAGAAAATGTAACATAGTATTTTTTGTTTGTCTTATAGTATCAAAGGATTTTTAGACTAGGATAACCTATTGTTTTTCTTGTGATTAAATATGACTTATCTAACTTTAACTTTGCCAAATAAATTTTGGCACTGTTTAATAAAATGATTCATTTTTATCTTTTATTTTCAGAGAAAAAACAAAAGACTACTAACTTCCTTATTAATTGCATGAAATAGAATTGTTTTCCAAAAATGAAATATTTGCATAAATGTTTTATAATAACAGAGTATCACAATTGCATTCTCTCCATAATCATATGACATTCTCTTACAAATCAACAATGCCATTTTTTCTATGATACTTGACAGAGATCCCTAAAATACAATCTAACATACAGCTTATATCCAAGTATCTCTAAATATTTTGGACTGCTACAACATCGAGTTTGTTACTGTCTTTAAATCAATTTCAGTCTCTTTTAAACTTGAATTGAACAATGTACTCAGTGATGGTTATAGATAAGTCAAATATTGATTTTGTAAAGAAATCAAGTCAGTTTTCGTGTACAATGTAGTCTACTTTGGACTTTTATTGATTGTGTTCTTATGTTGTTAGGTGCTATTTTCTTCTGTCCCTATAAAATCTAAATTAGTTTTAAACTCTTAGTTCCATTTAAGAAAATTACCTAGTAAGAACTTTATATCTGAGATTCTGATTAAACTGAAAGCTGTAAAATAAAATTTTCCAAATTTTCTTTCTAATTATACTAATTAGCAATCATTACTCTATAAATCACCTTTGGAGGTTCATGGAATTCTTCATTTCATTGTGCTATAGTTAGTCAAGTTAATTATTTTCTTAATACTGAAAATATGCCATATTGGTAATGTGATAAGTCTTTTAGATTCTCTCCTGAGTTCTTTAGATGTAAGTTACTCTTAGTTTGTATATTCTTGAAGTATAAGAAATTAGGTTCATGGTGTATTTTTCCTGCTCATACTTGGCATCACCCATTTCTCTAGGGACAGCTGAATATTTTATGACATTTAAACACAAATGGTGTTTAAACACAATGGCATTTAGAAACAATATTCTGGGTGCTAGCTCTAGAATTATTACAGTAATGTCATTGCTTTTAGGCTAGGAACATCCTTTTGTGCTAATGTACACAAATTCAACTTATAGCCCTGACTCCCATTTATGCATATGTAATATTTGTCTCTATATTATAGCGAACAATGATAATAATAATTACTACTTAAGGTAATTTATTAAACAATACTTGTATAATATATATATTCACATATAACAAAATATAAATATTTATATATTGCATCTAATAGTATCCCAGGAATGATGGGTATCTGGTTCTAGGACCACCACAGAAACTAAAGTCTGTGAATGCTCAAATTCGTTAAATACAATGTTTTAATACATGTTTTAAAATATGTACAGCATTCTATACAAACTAAATCACTTCTTGATTACATATAATACTTAATAAAGTGTAACAATGTTAGTAATTGTTATATTGATCTGTTGAAAAACCAGTCGCAATAAAAAATTTTCCACATGTTTAAGAAAAAGTGTCTTAATTATCATTCTATTTTTCTCTGTGGTTTCTAATTCATTTAATCAGTTGATGCAGATACCCTACAGATATACAGAGGTGAACATATATAAAAATATTTATGTATGCATATGTATTATTAAACTCTGTGAAAATTAAACATTTATTAGTGCTAGCATTAACAGACGACTATCAATATTATAAACATGGCAAAGTACAATGAATTTTTGTTTTTTGAAAGTACTACATGAAGGATATAGTGTTAGAACACTATGTTCCGAGTTAATTGAAATAATTTTTTTCTCTACTTGATTATTTTAAATGTTACAAGTTTAACTTATTTAACTTCCTCTTTAATTTTATTCAATTAAATTATGATTTTCCCTCTAAATATAACTTTATATCGAATGTGTAAAAACCTGTGTCTAAGTTTCAGTATGTTCATATTAGAATGAACTACTTAGAAAAAAGAGAAATCTTTAATATTCTCACGATTTCTTACTCTGAAACTATCAAATCATGCCACAATTAGATGGGAGCAAGTGTTAAATCAATATTGTAATACAAACTTTATATACAGAGTTTTTTCATGTTCTTGGATATATTTCTCTTCTGATTGTTGACTCAGATAAAATCGCATGTAATTTTTTCAGATGTACTTTTGCTCCATAGGATTGACAACAGATGACAGTTGATTTTTCCCAGCCTCATCAACAGTGTGTTTTGAGTTTTCCTATGATGTCAAACTTACAAGGTTGAAGTGGCTTCTCAAGACAGTTTACTCCTCTGCATGCAACACGCTAAGAAGATGTGATCCTCCTGAAAATAAGAAATGGAGTCACAGTCAAACCTATATTCTTTCCTATTTATTCTATAGTACATTATCTGATTAACTTTTTAAATATAATTTTCTCTTATCCCAAACAAAGCAACCCTCAAATGTTCTAGAACTATCAAAGTCATTTTTAGCAGCTATATATCCACTACTCATACCATAAACTTATGTTGGAGATTGAGATAGAGAAAAAGCACATTAATGTTTACTTGTAAGAATGACAGATGTAAATATTTTTAGCTTTATATTTATATTGCATTCAAAATAAAAATTGTGATATAGTGTTAAATATAATGAAAGTGTGGGTTTCTGCTCATTATGCATGTGTAAGACTCTAAAGGTAAACTATTGAGAAATGAAGCTGATATTAGATCTTAGATACAGTTTTACTTCCAATATTCTTTTCCTGAATTACAGTTATGGATAAATATAATACTGGAAATTTTAGAATGAAAGGTTCCCATGGAATTAAAAATGGGTAATTCAAACTTAAAACTAATCCAAATTTTTGAATTTTATTTTAGTCCAATAGAATTTAACAATCATCCAGTGCAGACAATGATAAGAAATTATAACATTAACTCATTCTGCCAGACTGTTAAGCAGTATTAGCAGCACATTTATTTTACACCCAAGTCATTGGAATCATTGATCTTCAATCCAGCACTTGGGGGCAGTAGTGTTCCTCTCTTTCTTTATTATGCTAAGGTTTCATTGTATTTTGCTGTTTTTTCAGTTTTTCTATACTGATATGTAGACTTTATGCATTATAAAAAAGGGTGTTTTTTATGTTTTTCTCTCCTCTACATGAATTTTACACATTATTCTATAATAAAGTAAGACTGCCTACTCATTCAATAGCTTTACCAAATATTTTTATTCATGGAATGCATACAGAAAATAGCTCTTTGTAGGCTATCTAGAGAAAGGCAATGAAAATTTCTTATGCATAATCAAGAAGCAGGAAATTCTGAAAAATGTATGATGAAGCATAAGAAATTAAATCAGTAATAAAGACATTTGATTAGTACTAGACCCATGGGGTCACTAAAATTTATAATTTTATTTACAAACAAGGATTTTGTTTGTAAACAAAATTTATGAATAAGTCATTGAAAATTGGATACTGCATCTATGTGATAGTTTTGCAATTGGAAGTAATTTTAAAGTAAATTGTAAAAATATTTTCAATTTTTAAGTATACATTGTTTTATTTTAATAATTATTCTGAGAGAAAAGTAATTATTGAAATTATTGAAAATTATTCAATGTAAATTTTATCCAACATGTCATACATTTATACTTGAAATTTTCACATAATTATATCTATATAGAACAGAACAGTGGATATCTATCCATCTACCTAGCTATCTGAAAGCCCAATTGACAGAAACAATATTGTGCCCTGCCTACCTCAAAGATATTGCCATTTAATTTAGAACATAGTATTTTTTTTTCACATATTTGATTCTGGTCTACAATTTGAGAAGGAAACACTTTTTATTATTTTTGTTTATTGTTGTTTCTAAAATTAATCTCAACATGATAATATGCATGATATTATCAATAAAAATAAGAATTTTGAGTGACTAAGAACTAGACTACTACTGCTAGTACTAAAGTACTACAATTCTGTAAAGGTCCCCTGAGCCTTATCTTGGACTGGTGTATTTCTGACATTTTAGCTTCATACTATTTTCAGTTACTTTATGGATTCAATTTGCTCACCAATTTTTTTTAACTTTTAAAAGACTGGAAAGTTCTTATAAAAGTACACAGGAAATATATAATAGAAATGGTTTTCTGTTGCTGTAAATGTATTGTACAAGTACACAAATAACAGTATAACAGCAAGTTTTATATGTGGGTACCCATATCAAGACCAGCATATCAACTTCCCTTTTGTAAACACAAGAAGATCCTTGTTCTCAGAGAAAATTTAGAAAATATCTGAGATGAAAATTACTTACAGTGGTGGATTTATTGTTCTTTTAAGACCAAACACAAAATTATTCTTTGATAATCCTGAACTTTACCTGTATACAGCATAGGAAGTAAATCATTACAGATGATAAATCTCCCCTTCCATGATTCTGTATATCCTGCTTCCTGACTTTACAAACCCAGTTAAGTTTTCCACATACTTTGGTTATAAAATTGAACTATTAACGTTTATTTAATCATGTGCTTCTACCCAAAAAAAAAATGACAAATAATTGCTTTTGTTTTCTTCTGGTTGTGGATAAAAACCAAAAATGGTTTTAGATATTCGATCTGGAAGAACAGGTTTTATCAAATTCTCACGACAAGACGGGCGTGGAGGCACACGCCTTTAATCCCAGCATTCGGGAGGCTGAGGTAGGTGGAGCGTTGTGAGTTCGAAGCCGGCTTGGGCTACAACGCGAGCGCAAGGTCGGCCTGAGCTACATAGTGCGACCCTGCCTCAAAAAAAAACCAGGGCTGGGGAGTTTAGCTCAGCGGCTTAAGCGCCTGCCCTGGCAAGCGCAAGGTTGTGAGTTCAGTCCCCAGTGCTGAAAAAAAAAAAAAAAAAAAAAAAAAAAAAAAAAAAAAATTCTCACGACAAAACTGAAATGCCCGTGGACATTCTGAGCACAAAACCTGACATAGTGACTACCTCGTTACTGAGCTATCACTTAATTGCAGAGACCTATTTACTCCCAATTTTAATGGAGAAAATTATTTCCTGTGTATTCACAGAAGAATTCGAGGGTTGATCTGTTGCCACATAGAGGAATGAAGTTGTGAAGGTAGGCAGGACTACTGTGAAAACAGAGATTCTGATTAAATCATGCTCTAAAATGTACAGAAAAGAAATTTTTAAAAAACAGAAGTGTTAAATATAGTTTAAAAAGTTTAAGAACAGGTATTTGATGTTGATATTATTACAGAGAATAGAAGATTCAGTTCTGAATATAGGCGAAAAAAAGAGATTATTGTAATAGTTCTAAACCTAGGCAGAGGTAGTTGACTGATTAGCTAAATTTTCTTTTAAAAAGTCATTAGCAAGGGAAAGACAAATCAACCATAGTAAGAAAGGGAGCAAAAAAATACTGATCAAGAACAATTATAAATCCCACGAGAATTTTAAGTAAGTTAATTAAAAAATAAAATCTGTAAAATTTTGAAGATTCCTGATGGTTTCCTTTGTACATATAACTTTTAAACTTTTTCCAGTTTTTTATGTGATTTCCTCTTTTCCTCTCATAATGGGAACAAGAATTAATGAATATTAGTTTACTTCCCCACATAGACACTTTTAAGGAATTTTCTTAGGAGAAATTGGACAAGGTAAGTCTCATGTACATAGAGTTTAAACACTACTGTGTTATTTTAGGTAG
>RJWM01047290.1:0-11952 GCA_004363535.1 Dasyprocta punctata
GGGGGTTAAAAAACACAACTTACTTAGCTCTTGCAGTCTTCTTAAATGCATTCTATCTTCTTGAGCTTCTTGCATATGAAGGCAAAAACGCAAACTAGATTTATCTATAGCAAACCAGCCTTTTCTCCACTGATCCAGTGCATGGCAGTCTTTGTAGAAGAGTTGACCAATCAAATCATAATCAGCTTCTGTTAAGTTTTCAGCAACAAAGGGAACAAAATGCTGTTAAAACAAATACAGAAAAGTGATAAAGACAGTGAAAATTGGAAACCCTTTCCCTATCTACCGATATGACAGAAGTTAAACAATCATTCTACTTTTTCTATTTTAAAGATTCCCATGTAATCCACAATTCAAACAATCTTACTTAAAGTTGTATCAGTCTTAAAATTGAACAGCCAAAATTAATCTTCAAACAGCAGTATCTTTAGCCATTCTATTTTGCTGTATATACTGTTGAATGAAGGAGATATTTTCTGTGTGGATTTGTGGTATTTTTTAAAATGTCAACTTACCATGCTTTTGTCCATTCATATCTTTTACTGAATCTGAGAATGATTTTCCTAAGGTGCTCCACTAATTTCTTGTCTGTTTCAGTCACCAGAAAGGTGACTTTTAACCTCCTCTGACTATAGCCTTTGAAAATCTACTGAAGCATGGACCTTATTCCCTGCATCTTATTTAAAATTTCCTGGACTCTTGAAGCTCAAGTACAGACTCCAAGTTAGGAATCATTTCTTGATTTATACAATATATAATACTGAAATACCTTGGCTATAGTCTCCGTCCATTTTCTTTGAGCTTGAGATGTTTCAGCTCCAAATAAAAACACACGCTCTGAAGGTAAGTAGATCTCAAAAATAAAAACAGGCCTACAGCAAGCACAAATAAAAAGATACCATCAGTTATGCTTGGCTCTTATGAGGACAACACAAATGTCAAGGTTTTAATTAAACTCTTTTTAAGAATGGAACAATGTAAAGTCAACCTGCTTATAATACTACTCTATTTTGTAGTTTATTTAAATGAGCTAAATGTAACACACTGTATCAGACAGAAGGAACATTTTTTTCTGATTAATCACTCTGCGCCATGGCTTTCTGACGTTCAAGACATTCATCATGGATAAGCCCGACAAAAGCTCTCCTTGGTGCCAAATCCTCCCTCAGACAACTCTTGCATTACTCTAAATACTCAAAAACTGACCCGTTTTTAATCCTGTTCTTATCTTACTTCACAGACCCTCCATCCATCATTTTATCTGATGACACAATTTCATTTTTTCACTATAGAAAATACAAGAGTAACGTCTCATGTCTTGAATCCTTTCTTGATTTCTTCATCCTCAGCTCCAACTCCTTCCTGGTACATGCTAAATATGTGTCCTAGTACTACCTAAAGATTTAGAAACACCATATACCAAACCTAATGTTACTTTGTGTCATGTCCCAACTTAAAGGCCTTACCACCGACTTCGTCAGTAAGCCCCAAACCTTGAGGCTTAACTTATTCCCTGAATATCAACTCTTTTCTCAGTACAGTCATTTAACCTTGTTAGCTCAACCAGAGGTTCTTTTAGTACCCCCTCCTCCTTTTAATTATCTTTTCCTCTAAATTCCTGGCAGATATGATCTTCCTTCCTCCAATCTTTTTTTTTACCACTTTGGCTAATTCTCTTCCTAAAATACAAATCCTCACAATTGCTCAGTGTCTACACTACAATACAGAGCTCAACTTCTATAGTAGACTATGGCAATTCAGAATTGGGCTATAAAACTATTTTGGAATCTCGCATCATTGAAGATGCAAATCTACTTGGATCAATAGCACTTTATCAGAACTTTTATTTTCAATATGTTCATATGTTGCCATAAAGTAATATTAATTTTTTTAAGGTGTATCTTATTAGGTAAACAACTTAATGCATAAAAGGCACTTGTTTTCATACCCCATTGTAAGCCACACTGAACTGATTATTCATTTAGGATACAAGCACTATTCAAATTAAAATGAAAACAAATTAGCTAATGATTACTTTTGTGAATATCAAAATCAACTTAGATTTATCAGAAAGTAAATCATCTCAGCTAGTATACTGGTCCGTATTGTTCATTACTACTTAATGTAATACTGGTATATAGGGCTCGTATATTAGCCATTATGACATAATCTAATATTGTAATTATTTAATAATAACAATATAGTTCACATGATTTCATGTAACTAAAATCTCTACAAATCTCTTCCCTTATATAAAATTTATTAAAATACTGTGCCACTACAAAACTTTTGGTTTAGATTTTCTCCAATTTTTATTTTTTGTTAGTGCATGTTTACAGTGCTTTACGATTATACACTGGTGGGGAGTTGGAACATGTACACAACATATCTCCATGCTTTTTCTGCACCCCCCACCTCTCTTTCCTTCTGCTCTCTCCTTTTCTAGGTCCTCTTTCCAATTATTGAAATATCTATATCCCTATTTCCTAACATCTTTTAATTTGCTCTATTTATACTTTAAGTTTCTCATATAAATTATGCAATATTAAGCTTGTGTGTCTGATTTATTTCACTGAACATTAAGATCTCAAAGTATATACATTTTCCTATAAATGACTCGAGTTTATCCTTCCTTATGGCACAGCAATACTCCCCCATATATAAATACAACATTTTCTTTAACCATTCATCTGTTGATGGACACAGACTGCTTAAAGATTTTTCTACTATGAATTGTGCTGCTATAAACATGATAGTGCATTTATCACCATAATATGATGATGACTTTAACTCTTTTGGGAAGATACATATAAGGGGAATATTTGAATCAAATGGAATTCTACTTTTAGTTTTTTTGAGGAATCACCATATTGATTTCCATAATGGTCGCACTAGTTTACATTCCCACCAACAATGAAGAAGGGTTCCTTTTTCCCTACACCATCGCTAGCATTTGTTATTATTTGATTCTTGATGATGTCTACTCTTTTTGGAGTAAGATGGAATCTAAATATTGTTTTAATTTGCATTTCTCTAATAGCCAGAAACAATGAACATTTTTTCATGAGTTTATTAGACAACTGTGATTTTCTGAGAAATGTCTATTTCATTTCAGTGTTCATTTAGATTTTAATATTTATAGTTTTTCATATAATTATATAGCAAAATGTAGGATCTTATATGCTGCTTCTAAAACTCCTCTTAGAATCCATTTAAACTATTATGTATCTCAAATATTACATTAACGACATTAATCTTTTGATTGTAACTTCTTTAGACTATCAAAATGACAAAGTAGATCTTTAAGAAATTAGCATTGGATATGCTATTGAATATATTTGATGTATTTTTATTTTATTGTGAGCCAGTCAACACTGAGTATTTTTAACCATGACACTCATTAACCAAACACATAAATTTTATCATTAGTCCACTATTTAAAATAATGCCTAAATCATAAAAGCCAAAGTGTTACAATAATAATTGCAATGTAATGAATCTATTTAGCATTGCATGCAAGCGTGTTGCCTTTCATATTACCTAGGATATTTTAATTCTCCAACTTTTAGAGGCTTCCCTAAGGAACTTTTAGATACCATTAAATCCTTTTAGAGGGAAAAACCAAAGACTTGAAATTTTAATAAAATTCTCTTTACCTAGTATGGTAATTGTCTGTAAATACCTTTCCATTCTTAGTTATTTAATAGTAGACCTACCCAGTATTTAAATAGAAGTCTTCTTTGTGTATAGCCAGGCAGATAACTTCACTGATGTTAATGGTGCCATTAGGTGTAGTAGACTTATCATTTTCATAGTAACTCAAGAAGCCTCCTTCCAAAACACACCACTTTTTATTTGTCTCTATAGATTAAAGCAAAACAAAATTTTTAAGAAATTGAGCTACAACCTAAGTCTATCATCTAAAAAAATGCATGGTTTTAAACCTTAACTACATTCAAATAAATAAATACATAAATAAATAAACAAATTTTCAGTTTTGGTTAAAGAGCATGACAGTATTGCATAAAATATAAAGTTATCACACTTTCTGTTCTCAAAAAATTTATAATCTAATAGCAAGGACTGTACCAGATAAAAAAGACTACTAATGAACATAGAAGTAGGCAGATTCATAAAATGGTTGTTGCAAAATAATTCTAAAACTTCAAAGATGTATCCGTAGAGCGTTAGTAAGAGGGAAAAAAAAAAGTAGCATTAAAAAGTAAAACTACACCTACTGATTAGGAAGGTATGCAAAGCAAGAAGCAGTCAAGACTTGCAGTGTGTATCATGTTTCATTTAGGGCAAATAAAATGCAGCCTGTTCAGGGTCACCACATTATGGAACACAGGCCAAATCAGACCATCACCCGTTTTTGTAAATATAGTTTATTGGAACATAGCCATGCACACTTGTTTATGGATTGTCTACGGCTACTTTGCCACTAGAAAAGCATAGCTGAGTTGGCCTGTAAAACCTAAACTTTATCATCAGGCTCTTTTAAGAGAAGTTGGCTGACTCTTGATCTGATAAGTGAAACGATTTTATCAGTGGAATATAATCAGATTTGACTTTTACACATTCTGCTTACTGTGAAAAATGTTTTCGACAGAGTGAAGCCAGAGGCAGGGAGACAGGATACAGCAGTGCTGGGGATTAAATGAGAGCCTGATGCATGTGAGACAAGCACTCTACCACTGAGCTATGACCCCATCCATCTTCATTAAGTAACACCATGAAGGAAAAATTACTTAGAATTTCCAGTTTCCCAAGATAAAATGAATTATTTTTGAATTATCACCTCACTATCCTATTTTAGTGTTTTAAAAGCTGGCATAACTCAACTTGTAATTTAATGCAAAAAATGAAATTGTATAAGCAACATTCAGTTTTTAATCTGAAATACACATGAGATCTATAAACATTAAGGCCAAGAAAGTCTATAGATTAGATATATAAATAAAGTCTACAGATTAGATAATTTCCTATGTCTGATCACTCTATGGTGGTTATTTTTCTATGTAAAAAATGTGTACTTAGATACCTTGGGCGAAAAGAGTAATGTCTACAAGTTACTTTGAGTGATTCTAAACATAAGTGTGCACAGAAAAAAACATGAGAGAAAAAGACAGACATATACACAAATACATATGTGCATATATATGAGTGTGTTTACATAAACACATCCACAGAAAAAGTTAGGATAAAGTAAATAGAAATACTGGCAATTGAATTATCTAAGTTCTTTCCTGTACTTGCAACTTTCTGTATCAAATCAAGTCAAGAAAGTTAAAATTTAAAAGAAAAAACATTCATAGACTTTTAGAATCATTAGAATCTTAGGTGGAAGTGGTGGGAAGCAGAAGAAAGATAATGTATCACTAGGAGAAACACTCGAAATCCTAAGAAGTATAGAATACCCATATTCTGAAAAATAGACTGCCAATGACAAGGATAATTGTAACTAGAAGAAGCAACTAGCACAAAGAAATCCTCTTTGGGTAAAGGTAAAGAAGGCTACCAGATGTCCATCAGTTTCAAGTGGAAAGTGATGTATTATTCCAGGACCCTCAAATACTGAGTCACAGAATATGCCCTCAACTATTATGTAAAGAAAGCATAAGAGCTCCTAATTTTTAAATAAATAATCATTGCTTATTTCTAAGATATATAAAAAGAAAAGAACATTGTACTAATCAAAGGTAATTATGAAGTAGTTTCAAAACAAGATGGTCTGATGACCAGAATAATCTTCATGAAAACTAAAACAAAAATGCACGATATTCAATACACAGATAAACCCTTGCACAGAATAGTGGTCTACCTGGTGATGTCACTGCCAGTTTGTAATACCATGGAAGGGAAGATGTGAATGCAACAATAGCTGTCAGGTGGTCCCTTTGTGTGTTTGCAATTCAAGAAAGAAGTTACCCTCAGACTGGAGAGATCAGAAAAAAACTTCACAAAAAAAGGAGATTTCTGCAACATGCCGTTACTACTTGGCAGGCACATTTCTAAAAGAAATGTACTCAAAGCTATAATCGTTTCATAATTCTAACAAAGAACAGTGTGAAGAAAGTTACAGCAAGAGGAAAATGCAGAAACGCTATTTGGCTGGACAATCAGATTACATAGGAAGGCAGGAAACAGGAAACAAGACTGCAGGTTCAAGGCACAGGCCAGGCCCCCAGTCTCCAGTAACAAATGCTGGGGAGTTTGTGCCTCTTAAAGTAGACAAGTGGAAGACATCTGAGGGCCTTAAATGAACAGAACCAAATGAACAATGAATAAACTAAATGTGAATGCAGAATCTAATTATTTCCCTAATTCTAACGGGAAACAAATGACAGATCTCTTTTTAAAATGTGCATACAAACTCATTTTAAGTTAGGAATATGGGCTGGAAGAGCTTTAGTCCTTTAGCACTATCCTTTCTATAAGCACTTTTTAGCTTTATATTCCTAAGTGAAATGGGCCAAAGGTCAGACAAGGCAGGCACAGCTATTACTTTTGAGGACTTGGAATAACAAAGCTGTGGTAGAAAGTCTTGACATTCCTATTGATTTGGGAAGCAATAAAAAGTTTTGGCAAAATTATGTTGGACAATATTGGTCTTCTTAGGCCAATTTAGATGTGCACTCTTGACTTTAAGAAATGTCAATACCCTCCAAGAAACCCTCTCTGTTGCAGAAGACTTACTGTTAATCAGTTTCTAGAACATGTCAAACAACATAATTTCAGGGTCACAGAATGAGTAACTGTCAGGTCTCAGCAGTTTGACAAGAGCTCGGTAGATGGAAGTAAAGTGGACAGAATGATCAGAAATACTGTTTCTATTCATTTGTGATATTTGGATTAGAACAGGAAAGAAAAATAATGTAGGATTTACCCAAAAGCAGGTAAAGAACTACAGAAGCTACCTTTTTAAATGCTAGAAGGGTATGGATACTTCACTTGGGCACCTAGTCAACTTCAGCCTGTAAGAAAACACACCTACACACAAAAACTGACTGGAAGCCAGAAGTAGCTGCATTTACATGTAATTCATCCACTGTCTCTTCTGCTTAATAATATGATCATCCCAATATATTTATGTGATATGTACCATTCTACATATCTTATATATATTAACTCACTGAATCCTAGAGGAACCCTGCTAGGTCAGTTCTATTACTATACCACTTCCACATACTCGTTCCACAGACATTTGAGATTTAATTGGCTTTCTTAAGGTCACCCAAGTGTTTAGTATCCAAGCAGGAGTGTAATCCAAGCAGCTGAATTTTGGAAGATACACTCTTTTTTTTTTTTTTTGGTATCAGAGATCGAACTCATAACCTCATGTCTGCCAGGCAGGCGCTTAGGCCACTGAGCTAAATCTCTGGCCCTATTTTTTGAGACAGGGTCTCACTATGCAGTTCAGGCTGGCCTTGAACTCACTTTGTAGCCCAGGCTGGTCTTAAACTCACAACGATCCTCCTGCCTCAGCCTCCTGAGTGCTGGGATTAAAGGCATGTGCCACCACACCCAGCTTGGCACACTCTTAAACACTGCAAGATATTCCTATGCATGTTGCAATGTTTGAATTACTTAAATCCATTTAAAAAATGTATTGGATAGAGAGGAAGTCATTTCTTTTAATACATATGTGCACAATAAATCTGAAGTAGATAAGGTAAAACTATTATTTTTCAAAATCACGAAGTTGTTTCCTAATGAAGAATTTCCTAAACTGACGAAATTCAGCATCTTTTGAAATCATGAGTACACATCAGGATGCCTTTTCATTTAAATAAATATGTTTCAGTCTTGAAGAAAAAAATACTTTAAATTATATAACCTATTTTCTATAGAACAAAGGATTTTCAAGAATTGTCGCTATTCTATGAAATTAAATATAAACAGATCAAAATACATTTTCTAGTAAACTGTATCAACCACTTTCTTTTAAAAAAGCAAACACTGTGTAAACAAATTAAGGTAAGGTACCAAGGGAAAAATACGGTTGAGGAGGAAAAACAGAAAATAAAACTAGGATGCTATTATTCAGCTCTATACTTAGGTTTAACAAGAGCTATCAGTCTTTCTTTTTGTGAACACTACACTGAGAAGGAAAAAAAGAAAAATACAAATCAGTTGTCATAACCAAGCTAGAAGAACTTCAAATTCTAAAAGGTGAACGGACAGTGTGAAGCTCTGTAGCTCTCTGAAGGACGCATACATTGTATTCCCAGCCTCTGTCATTGCTTTTAATCATTTCGCTCTGTGGACTTCCTGACAAGTGCTGATGGAGTGGTTTTGCCCAGGTGCTTGCCTTCCAGAGGCAAGGGTGACAACCACACTATAATCTGTAAATCTTTCCAAATAATTCATTTTTTCCATGAAGCTGATATTCAATAACAGTAACACTACTGCAGAATTAAAAGAGAAAAGAAACCCAGAACTCTGCCCCTTCATAGTACTCTTCCTCTTTCATTTTAAATGGGCTCTTTTTGAACAAAATATGTTGTACATCAGCAATTACATTTTTTATTAAGTAGTCCTTCCCTTTCCATACAGGAGGTACATTCCAAGATACTCCCTGAATGTCTTAAACTGTAGATAATAGTGTGTTTGTATATTTGTGTATATTTAAATTTATAATTTAAATTTTTCCATAGCTGCATATTTATAAGAAAAAACCGTATGTCCATCATAGCTGCAATTTATAAGAAAAATCCGTATGTACATACATAGACATATATACATATATACATTTGTGTGTATATATGTATGATTTTTTCTTATAAATATGCAACTATGGAAAAATTTAAATTATAAATTGGGTACAGTAAGAAATTAACAATAATAATAAAATAGAACAATTATAAAAACATATTATAATATAAACTTACTCATTGTTTATTTCTATAATTTTCCCATTTAACATTTTCAGGTCTTAGATGACTGCAAGTAATCAATACCCAAACAAAATCACTCATACAATCAAAAACAAAATACTAATATTGCTCTCTTACCCTGTTAGTAAACGGTTTAAAGAAATGGTCACTCACTCAACTAACATTTGCTTTGTCAACATTGTTTTGGACACCAAAGATTTGACAATCATAGACAAGCCAGAAAAAGCTAATGCCTCACTGAACTGCAGAATGAAACCGAGCAATGGAATTACAGGAAGAAAAAACAAAGAAATGAAGAAGGAATTATCTTCATGTGGGAAGTGCCATGATGAAAATATGCAGCATCCTATGGAAGAGAAGAGTTGCCAGTGGTAGGACACTTCAGTAGGGTGACAGAGAGGTCTTGCTGGCTGTATGGTAATTATTTGATCCCAAGTGAGTTAAGAATCCACCCTGGGAAAGTGCCCTCCTTAGAAAGTAAATAGCAACTACAATGGTCCCGATGGCATTGCCAGGAACAGAGAGGAAGCCAGTATAGTTAGGGATGGGCACAAAGGAAGTCAAGAGACGAAGCAGGGAGCATGAGAAGATCTGCCCAGGGCATCACAGAAACAGGAACATGAAGCTGCTTGATGAACTTGGACACTAGAGCTCCAGGGTCTAATTAACATTACAGATCACTAGGCCAGTTTTACGAAGGTGTGAAGCAAAAAGCTAAGGCAGATCCAAGATGCAAGGTGATCAAAGGGAGTGTACCACATCACAGGAAGTACAGGATGGCAATTGAACCTAGAATGATGTCAGCAGAGGTTCTATTTTGAGTTGGAAATCACAGAACTTGTTGATAAATTGGATGGACGAAAGGAGGAGGAAAATCAAACATCTTGCTAGAAGATTATTTTCAAATGAAATCATTTTTAACGTGTTGCATAGCTAAAACTCAGCAACTCACTTTGACATTATTTTTAGAAAAATGCTTCAAATGGGAAAACAGCCCTAAGTAAAATTGGGTCCCCTCTTTATCTGTGGTGCCAAATTCATGTATTTAACCACACATGGACATAAAATACTTAGAGAAAAAAAAAACTGTATCTGTTCTGATTATATAGAGACATGTTTTGTCATCATTATTTTCTTAACAATATAGTATAACAAATACACGAACACTATTTTCATTGCATTAGGTAATGTGTTAGGTAACTGTACGATAAAAAGAGATGCTTTAAAGTATATGGGAGGAGAAGCATAAGTACTATACTATTTTATACATTTTAGGAGTAGGACTTGAGCATCCACAAATCTTGGTGCCCACAAGGGTCCTTAGAATCAATATTCCACAGATAGTAAAGGACAAATGTATAGATGCATCAGTTGCTGTTTTTCATAAGAATTTTAACCAAAAACTTTATTGTTGACTTATAAAAGATAAAAGGAAAAATTTAATTATAAACGTTTCAACATCAATATAGTACTCAATTTAAAAAAATCTAGCTTTAGGAAATTTTAAAGCAATCTGATAAGTTTATAAATGTATTTTTAGCCTAAAAAATGCTTATAATATATATTATAAAGCTTTAATTATAAACCTTTTGCATTTCAAATTCCCTACTTGATCTTTTGGTAAATGAAGAAGTGTGAAGAATAATAATAATAAGAAGAATAATAAGAATAATAATAAGAAGAATAATAAGAATAATAAGAATAAGAATAAGAAGAATAGTAGTAAGAATAAGAAGAATAATAATAAGATACTCTACTACTTAGCAAAAACACTAGAGAAACTTGTAAACTTATTGATAAGCACATTAACTATTTCATTAAATTATTTTAATAATTGTAATAGTTAACTCACAGATTATCTAGGTACTTTTAACCTCCCTGATCAGCTACCTTTTGATTAGTTAAGGAATATATACTTGTAGGAAAAATAGAAGATTTTTTAAAACTCTCTATAAAATTTGTCAATTATTAAATAAGCTGAGTAAAGGCAGAAAACAAAAATCAATTGCTGAAAAGAATAAAAAAATCTAAATTCAAGTATAAAAGTGTTCTTCCATCCTATTTTTTGGCTGTCACACTGTGATCAAGGCCAAAATGTCACAGTAATAATTACAACACTAGTCAAGTGTAAAATTCTGCTTCATGCTAAGCCCTTTCATTCTTCATGTGGAAACTGGTGCATCACTTTTCTTGCAGAATTTTTATAAGCATTGTAACTAATGCATGCCAAGTACTTAAAGCAATATCATATTTTACATGTAGTACATGCTCACTAAAAGGTGTTGTTTTAGGAAAATTTAATAAAGTACGGTTAATCCTAATATTTTTCTTTGAAATACATTTTTTAAAAATACAGGTTAAGTACATGTAACAGAAAATCTGAAACTGCTCACATGACACTTAAAAAGTTTGAAGTTTTGGAGTATTTCAGATTTTGGGTTTTTGGATTCAATGTGCAAGCATTAAAGTGTTTACAAGTTCCAAAATCCCTAAAAATTTGAAATCCAAGACACTTCTGGTCCCAAGCACTTCCAATAAGGCATACACGACATGTAAAGAGTCCATATTGAAATAATCACTTCAAACACACAAGTGTGAGGATTAATATTCTAAAGTGAGATTTGATCTCAATGTTCCTTTGATTAATTTTGCTGAATTATATCACCTTAGGAATTAACGTTAGGTTGCCAAACCAATAAATGCCCACCATCAATTGGCTTGTATAAGGTATCTCTCTTGTACATTTTTCGTTTCAGTGAGACTGGGATCATATATTTTCCTGCCAATATTTCTCAACATAGTTCAAATGTAAACAGCATAAGCATAAGGCTGTATCATACTCACTTTCACACTCCCAATGCGGTGGCCAAACCTAACACAAGGAGTCACATGGATAAGCGGATAAATATGCCTCTGCTCAGACAATTTCTCACCTCATCCCTAAAATATGTTGTTAAATCAAATTTATGAATTTATGACTATCATATATTTTTTGAAACCAGGCTCAGGTTTTCTTTTCTTGTTTTTTCTTTTTCTTTTCTTTTTTCTTTTT
>RJWM01047291.1:0-11962 GCA_004363535.1 Dasyprocta punctata
AAAAAAAAAAAAAAAAAAAGAAAAAGAATGAAAGCATCACCAGACTTCAAAACCAGGTAACAGGAAATGAACAATGGTTACTATAATGTCTCATTGTTTTCAAAATAGCTGTTCATAGTATCACACATAATAAAATCAAACAAAACAAAAAAGAGTAAAACCAATTAAACAAAATAATGAAAGCATTATAGGACTTCAAAACAAGATAGCAGGAAACCATAATACATCCCATTATGTTCAAAATAGTTGCCCATACCATCAGACACAGTAAAATCTAATAAAACAAGACAGAACAGAATCAAATCTAACAAAATTGTGAAAACATTATGAGTTCAAGACAAGTCAATAAGAAATTAACATTACCACCTTCTTCTCCTAGGTATTTCCTCCCTATCACTTCTATAATTTCTATTGTGTTTTTGGATCCCTCTTACTCTTTGTGTTTTTTATGCTAGTGTTCACCTGTATGAGTTCAAACTGTTTCGCCCATGAGCATGGCCTCCAGTTGCATCCATTTACCTACAAAAGTCTTGAGATTATCCTACTTTATAGCTGGGTAGCTTTCCATTGTATCAAAATACCATATCTTTCTTATCCATTCTGTGGTTGATGGGCAAGTTACTCTTGCTTTTTCTGGTCATCTGTCACATGGAACAATTATTTTCTCTCTTTTGATCTTCAGTCTATGAATTTCCTTTTAAGTTAAGTGTGTTTCTTATATACAGTACATTGATGGATCTTGTTTCTTGATCCACTTTCCCTGTGTTTCTTTTATTGTTGAATTGAGACCATATAAATTAATGGTTACAACCAGCATACATTGGTTTGTCTTTGCCATGCTATCCTCCTGCTGTTGGCCCTCCACTTTTTCTCTTCATTCAATTGCCTCTCCTGTTTGGCGATCCTCCTCTACTGCTGTTCCTGGAATGATGGTCATCTTTATCTCTCTCTACAATATCCTTCAATATTCTATGTAGGGTTGGTTTGGTGCTCATGAATTCCTTCATTTGTTCTTTACCATGGAAGTGTCTTACTTTTCCATTAATTTTGAAAGATAGTTTTTCAGACTACATCAATCTGGGTTGGAAGTTGTTTTCTTTCAGGATTTGAAACACTTCACTCCAAACTCTTCTTGACCTGATGTTCTCTGTTGGGAAGTCTGCTTTTATTTTTCTTATTATTCATTTTATTTTTTATTTTTTTATTTTAAACAAAAGGAAAACAAGAAATCAAAATATAACAATTTCACCCCAACCAACAAAACAGCAACAATCATCAGCTTGCTGTGATTCTGATTGGTTTGCTTTATAGGTGATCTATTTTTTTTCCTAACTGCTTTTAATATTCTGTTCTTGTGCTGAATTTCTGGGATCTTATTATATGTCTGGGTGTAGATTTACTTTGGTTATGGCTAGTTGGAGTTCTATAAGCCTCGTTTTTCTGTGTGCCAGATCCTTTCTCCATGTTTGGAAAGTTTTCTGCTATTACTTCTGTAAATAGTCTTTTAATTTCATTTGCATTGACCCCTGCTTCTTCATTGATACCTATCACCCTTAAATGATTTCTCTTTGCATTGTCTTTCAGCCATTGGATTGTTATTTCCTAGTTCCTTGTTATTTTTAAAAGATCTTTCCTTTCATGATCACTAGCTGCAATCCTGTCTTCAAGGTAATGAAAGTCTATCTTCAATCTCTTTCAAGTGGTTTTGAAAGCTTTCAATTGTCTTTTTAATTTCCTGGATATCTTTTTGAACCTGTTTCATGCATTGTAATTCCTTTCTATATTGTTCATTCAAGGTTCCTATAATTTTCCTATGTTCCTCTTTTTTTTAATCTATGTCTTTTTTAGATATGCTGAGCAATTCTTTCATTATGTTTGTGATTTCTTCTTTTACCTGAGACATTATTTCTGATCTGATTTCTTTACAGTCTCATGAAGTTGCTTTTTTACTTCAGTTGTTATCCTCTCAGAGGTTTCAGGTGTGTGATTTCTGTTTTCTTCCATGACTGTGTCTCCCAGACTTGTTCTGTGTGGGCTGGAGGTCTGAGATTGCCTTTTGCTCCTTCATCTTGACATTCTCCTGGGTTCCTCCCAACAAGCTGGTTGTCGGGTCCCAGGCACTTCCTATGTTGGCTGCCCCTCCATGGTGTAGGAGAATGGGATAGGCACCTGTGTTCCTCTGACCCTGGGTTTATAGAGAGGTAGCAGGGTATGGAGTGGGCTTCTCCAGACCTGTGCAGCTACACTGGGGCTTCCTCAATGGCCAGGGGTGTTTGGTGGTGGGGTTGCTTCTCTTAACCTGTATGTCTGCACTGGGACTCCTGTGATGGTGGCAGGCAAACAGGAGTATGTTTACCTGATTCTCCCAGTGGGTAATGGCTGCCCAAAGGAAGCAAGGGCCTTCAATGATGGCCTGTGGGTCAGGCTTACCTGGCTTATGTCCCTGTTTCCACTGGCTGCCCGCAAGAAGCAAGCCTTTTACTGTCAGTGTCCGGCAGGCGGAGGTTGATCTGCTGGTTCTCTCTGCCCATGCAGGCTGCCTGCAGGAAGGAACCTTCCAGTGGCAGGGGCCGGCAGGTGGAGGCATATCTGGCTCAACTATTAACTTTTAAATTGTAAATCTAACACTCTTTTCTACTTGAGAACATCTGGATAAGGTGACCTTGTCTAAAGCTTAGGTTTTAACTAGACTATAAATTAATAAAACATTGCTGATGTATATTATTAGGAACAGAATATACATTTGGCACACATTTCACATGGTTGAAGAATCTTTGTTTTTTTTGAAATTTTAAAATAAGCCAAATATAACAGACATTTTCTGAGAACCATTACTTTTTCTAGTTTCTTTACTAGTTCATATATTATTCATATATTTTTGTTTTCCTTATAGTTCTTAGGTATGTGATCAGTTACTTTCAATATTTAAAAAAGGAAACATGAAATCTGTTATAGAAAAATTAATAAAATTTTTTAGAATAGTAGAGAATAAAAATCCCAATTATCTATATCAGATGCTTAGCAATAACTTTTGAGTTTAGAGTAAATAATATCACACATGATCACTAAGTTAGGCTTTCTGCACAATACCTTTGATATAAGTTGATTCAAAATGTAATTGCTAATCCCTCAAGGTAGTTATCAGAGGTGCTTTGAATTGGTGAGGTATGCATTAAGGGTGGCACGGTGAGTGAATCATAGATACCTAGTGACTGTTGGGGAGTCAGCAAACTCCCATTTGATTTTTTGCTGGTATATTTTTTCTATTAAGAATCCTCAAATAGCCAGTCACGAATGGATTTTTGAGACAAGGTCTCACCATCTAGTGCAGGCTGGCCTTGAACTTGTCTGTGTATCCCAGACTGACCTTGAACTCATGGAGATCTTCCTGCTTTATTCTCCCTAGTGCTAAATTTACAAGTACGCACCACCATGCCCGACAGATTTTTCTTTAGTTTTAACATTCGTTTTCTCTATGTATTGTATTCAGTCTTGAATACTTCACAAAAAAAAGAAAAGAAAAGAAAAGATCACCTATGGAATGGGAGAAAATATTTTCTAATAACTGATAAGTGAATAATATCCAACATGTACAGGGAACTCTTTTAACCCAATAGCAGAAAGCAAACAATTCCATTAAGAGATGAGTAAATTCTTTCTCTTGTATAATTCTGTCCTGTGTGTCTATTCTCTAGAGTAATATTTGTTTACTTTTGGAGTGTATGCCACCACCCTATGGAAGATTCTATGGTGATTGACATCAGCCCACTGAGGCCCCAGGACTGTCTTTTTAGTTGTGTACTAAAGGCCCACAAAGATGAAACTTAAGGTGGACAATGATGAAAATGACCACCAGCTGTCATTAAGAATTGTCAGTTCAAGGGCAGGTGCTAAGGATGAATTGCACATTGTCGAGAATAAACAATGAGTTACAAAGGAGGTCCTATAAAAGTAACACTGGAAACTTTGAAAATGTCTCTGTTACCAATGGTTTCCCTTGGGGGCTTTGAAATTACACCACCTGTGATCTTAACATTGAAATATGGCTCTGGGCCTGTGCATATTAGTGGACAACTTTTGATAGTTATGGAGTCAGAAGATGAAGAGGAAGAGGTCATAACACTCTTCAGATGTGTCTGGAAAGCATTTGTCTTGGAGGTGGTAGGAAGGTTCCTTAAGAAAAGTAAAACTTGCTGTTGATGATGATGACAGAGCAAAAAGTGGGAGGTGAAAGAGGAAAAAGAGGAGAAAAATGAAGAAAAAGCCTCAGTGAAGAAATCTATATGGTATACTTCAATAAAAAGTACACAAAAAAATCAAACCAGAATTGAAGACTCAAAACTATCAACACCAAGATCAAAAGGTCAAGAATCCTTAATATAAAACAAAATAAAATAGGAAAAACTCCTAAAACACCACAAGGATCTAATTTTGTAGAAGACATACAGCAAAACTGTAAGCAACTATAAGAAAACTGTTCTCTTTCCACAGTGGAAGCCATGTTCATCAATTATGTGAAGAATTGTTTCTGACCAGGAGGCAATTCAAGATGTCTTGTAGTGGAGGAAGTCTCCTTAGGGAAACATTTTACAAATGTCCATATCAATAAATGGGCAAACAAATTGAACAGGAAATACTCAAAAGATATAGTACAAGTGGCCAATAAGTACACCAAAAATGCTCAACATCTTTTAACTACTAGGAAATGCAAATCAAAGCAACAATGAGATTCCATCTCTCTCAGTCATCAAGAATAGAAAAAGCAATCAATACTGGTAAGGATGTGGGAAAAAAAGGCCCCTTTTACATCAATGGTAGTAATGTAAACTAGTACAATCACAGGGGAAATCAGTAGGGAGGTTCCTCGAAAAGCTTACATAGATATTTCTTTTGTTCCAGCTATTCCCCTCCTTGGTATATTACCAAAAGAATTAAGTAACATACTATAATGATAGGTGCATACTCATGTTTATAGCAGCACAATTTACAATAGCTAAGCTGTGAAAACAGTCTAGATGTCTATCCACAGATAAATGGATAAAGAAGATGTGATTATTCAACCATGAAGAAGAATGACATTGTCACTTGGAGGAAAATTGATGGAACTTGAGACCATCATGTTAAGTAAAATAAGCCAGACTTAAAGAGTTGAATATCTTATTTTTTCTTTTGTATAAAAAATCTAAAATGAAAAAAAAGTAAAACAGAGACAGTAGGAAACTATAAAGTAGACTTTTGGAGATGGAGGAAGTGAATTAGGGGAAGAGGAGGAAAGGAAGAGAGGGCAATGGGGATGGAAAAAAATCAGAATATGTTGTATGCATGTACCAATATGCCAAAACAAATCTAGCTTCTGAAAAAATTTCTTAGGTAACATTGGGTACATACTATGAAAAGAAAGTTTAAAAATGACTTTGAAAGGTAGCACGAGTGATTTTATAGCTTACTTCTTTTTCCTTATTAGTATAGCAAATGTCATGGAAAACTGAACCATAGACTCACCAAGCATCACAAATTATTAACTGCCCATCATCTCAAAGATATTAAATGAGTCCTGTGTCCCATAAACACTGCTTTGTCATTGCCTCTGTTCTTCAAAGTAAAATAAAAAAGTAGATCAAGAATAAAAATTGAGTCAGTAATTTCAAAATTTTGATGAGTACTTTTGAATAATTATTTTTTAATTCTTTTAGAGGAATTATTTATATAAAAAATTGCATAAGCTTGTGTATCCATAAGAGTTAACATTTGTACATAGGAAATTGGCAGAGGATTACAGATTAAAAATGATCATAAAGTATATGACTATTTGTATATGATTTCCTTTACCTTTTCTTTGGTACTAACATGTTATTGACTACCATTGACCACTGTCTAGTATTGAACATTAGTGAGATTTTTTTTCATCATCTGAATGATTGTGCGCACACACACACACACACACACACACATTCCTGCAGTGGTTTTTAATGAGATCTAAGACTTTGATGGATGAAGGGTTACACAAAACGTTATGTAACAAATAAGGTAAAATTCAACAAAAGAAACCTAATACAGTTGCTTGGTCATTTCCTTTGGACATTTTGCCATGGGAAGCACCAATTTTTAGCCGTTTTGCTGGGCCACTCCTCTTGTCCTGCTCCATGCAGTCCCTTCCTGTCCTCAATCCAATTCCTTCATGTTTCTTAACCTTTTGAAAGAAACTCCAAATTCCCCTTATAGGAATACATTACACAACTTCTCTTTAATTCATTTCTTTGCCTTCCACAATGATCATTTTTAACTTCCTTGAATCCCAAAATAATCATTCATAGTTTTACTTAAGTAGCCATTTATCTAAGAGATAAATAAAATTACTTAATTAGCAAATAGGATTATTATTATTATTATTATTATTATTTTTTTTTTTTTGCTGCACCAGGGATAGAATTCACAACCTCGCACCTGCCAGGGAAGGCGCTTAAGCCACCGAGCCAAACTCCCGGCCCTAGTTTTTATGAGGCAAGGTTGCACTATGTAGCTCAGGCCAGTCTTGCGCTTGCGTTGTAGCCCAAGCGGGCCTCGAACTCACAACGCTCCTCCTACCTCAGCCTCCCGAGTGCTGGGATTAAAGGCGTGCGCCACTACACCGGGCTAGGATTATTTTTGAAAATAATGCCTCTACATAATGATTTAATTCTCTTGCACAGAGAAGTTAGGGTGCAAATTTATATTTGTATCAAATGTTATTTGCATGAATCATTTTTGTGAGTTTTAATAATTGTGACTAGGATACATTTCTGTGATAAATTATATTCTTAGATTTAAAGATGAGAAAGTCGAGGGACATGAAACTTTCATTTGTTTAAAATTACAAAGCCAGCAAGTAACAGAACCAGAATCTGGCCCTATATCTTTGAATTTCTATGCCAGGATTCTTTATATTATTCTAGTTGACACTGATACCCATGCACTGATATAAAGGCTATATATAGGAAGCCAAAATCATATTGTAGTTGAAGACTGTACTCTCACTCTTGAGTCTGAGGTGCAGGGAAATGAGAGCTTTTACAAAAATGTCTGGCATATCATGTGATTGTTAAATGACTAAATAATAGAAATCATGGAGAAGACTGAAAGATGTGATCATATAAATAGTATGCTAAGCTATGATTATGGTTCTGACAGTGGCTCCAAGGAACATTTTATGAAAGGACATGTTTGTGTTCTGTGACATTAACTTTAAAAGGTTACGGTTGTAGTTGGGAAAAATATCTAACTTCTCTTAGTCAATTTGTCGAACCATCTGTGAATTCAATGAAACTCTTCAGAGGACCTACTTTTCGCCCTTTTTAAATGGCCTGTGATCGTTTAGACTCTCAAAGTATAAAGTAATAAAATACAATTTTTAAGTGTTCTAAAAATAACCCTTTTTAAACTTAACAATGGAATAAAAATATCCTGTCATTGTGGTATCTAGATAATAAAATACAAACAGTACATAAAAGTTAGGTCAAATATTACATACTACATAAAAGTTAGGTTAATATTACATACTACGATCAGGCACAAAATAGTCACTGTCTACTTGTAACTCATGTCATCTTGCTTATGAGTCTCAATTCATATCGAAGCCCAAGTTGAACTCTCTGGCAAATGATTTAAATGTATTAAAAGTAACACAGCTCTCCTTCTACTAAGACAGTCTCATTCAGATTAATACAGTATGACTTGAGAAAATAGTAATAGGCAATTCGGAGTTTAAGTTCCTACCAGAGCAGTTTTTTCCCCTTTTCTTTGGGTCATTTTTTCCATCCTTCTTGGCAAGATGACATCTGGGAGCAAGATCGCATTTATTGCCATGTAGTTCATTGGTAAAAGTGCTCTTCTCCAGTGAAGCTATCTCATCCTGCATTCCCTCTATACAGGTTTGGCTCACCACTGAGCACTCTACTACTGGTGCCATGACTCGTAAAGCATCCTTCATTTCTGTCCCAAGAGCTTGGTATCTTCTTCTAGTAGCTAGAAAACAATGGCAACCTAGTGTATTCTCTTAGAAGTAAGATAAAATCTCAGAACCTTCTCAGTTATCAACACAGTCCTCAT
Organism: Dasyprocta punctata; assembly: GCA_004363535.1. NCBI lineage: Eukaryota > Metazoa > Chordata > Mammalia > Rodentia > Dasyproctidae > Dasyprocta > Dasyprocta punctata. The sequence continues at coordinate 8,086 of RJWM01047291.1, forward strand.
GTGTGACATGCACATAGCTACCTCCTTCACCTATCTTTTGAGTTTTATGCAGGTTGGGATGCTTGGGACACTATCTCCTCCTTCTATACTATTCATGTTCCTGAGGAACTAGAGAGTGATCTCTCAAGTCTCCTTCCTGCCTAAAAATGCCACACCACATTTCCCATTTTGTCATGAATCACTCCCATGTGTCGGCACAGAGGACACATGATATTGTCACCCTATCAACTCAAGGGGTAATGGAGCTTCGGGATGGTTTATTAATCTCAGTCTGGACTTATTGAAAAAGGAGTGTGCCATTTAAAGCTTTGTTTTTCCTTTTGATGAAGTCTCCTTGTCCAAGTCTCCTTGAAACATGACTTTGTGTCTTTGGGTACTATTGTGTTGTAAATCTAAAACTGTAACCACTCATATGAGGTGTGTTTGAAATATACTTCTTGAATCTTTAAACTTAAAAATTATTGCAGTAAAAAACTTAAAAATTATCCCCCTCGAAATACTCCTGCTTCTTTTTTATTGCAAAGAAAAAAAATCCAATAAAAACAATAGAACAAAATTTCAAAATAAGATTGTAGGAGAGTAACAGTGCATATTGCATATTATTATCTTCAAAGTAGTTGCATTACAAGATACAGGCATGAATAATTAAAAGACATAGGCATGAATAATTGATCAAACAATATAGCCACAAATCTTTCTTCTCAATGAACTAATAACAATTAGTAGTATAACTCTTAATTATTCTATATATATTATATATATATATTTAATTTTCCTTTTCCCATCCTTCTTTTCTCCTTTCCTCTATCCCAGTTTCTCTTTCCTTTTGAGCAGTTTCTTCACATTTCACAATATCTATTTTATATTTTGAATCTTATTTACTTGTTTGTTTCTTACACTAGGGAAACAATATGATATTTACACTTAAGAGTCTGATTTATTTCACTTACAAGTTTTGTCTCGAGTTGCATCCATTTCCCTATGAATGTCTCAAATTATCCTTATTTATAGCTGAGTAGTATTCCATTGTATAGATATATCATATATTTTTCTATCCTTTCCTTAGTTGATGCATATTTGGGTTTCTTCTAAGATTAAGCTATTACAAATTGTGCAGCTATAAATATGGGTGCACATATATCACTGTAGTATGATGTTTTTAGTTCTTTTGGGAAAATATCCAGAAGGGGACTAGCTGAGTAGAATGGAACCTCTAACCCTAGTTTTTTGAGGAATCCCCAAACTGTTTTCCATAGTGGTTGCACCAGTCTACATTCCCACCAACAATGGAGAAGGGTTCTTTTTTTGCCCCACAGTCTCTCCAGCATTTGTTATTGTTTAGTTTCTTGATAATGGCCATTCTTAATGGGGTGTTAGAGTGCAGTTGGTCAGATGGCCCCCACTAAAGCTTCAAGTAATCATGGATGGGGCTGAGTCTGGCGTTTGTGATTGGTTTGCTATCTGGCACTGGGGTTGGTGATGTAAGTGTTGCACCTGCCCAGGGGTGGAACCGACATACTGTGTAAGGGCGGGAGGAAGGTGTGTCTTTCTCTCTCTTACTTGATTCATGACTTGCTGTTGCAGTGGCCATGAGTGGCTGCCCTGCCATGCCACACTGCCTTGGAGCCAACTGAGTATGGACTGGAACTCCTGAGAACTGTAAGAAATAAACCTTTCCTTTCCTAATTTTAGGCATCAGGTATTCTGTCTCAGCTACGAGTAAAAAGTAACTAAGACATGGGGTGAGATTGAATCTCAGTGTTGTTTTAATTTGAACCTCTTGAATGACCAATGATGTTGAACATTTTTTCATATATTTATTTGCTAGCTGCATTTCTTTATCTGAGAAGCAATATTAATACACTATTACTTCAGAAAATAATAATAGTAGGAAAGTCAGTATTAATCTGAATGAGACTGTTTTAGTAGAAGTGTATTCATCTCAAATGCCCATTTTTGGATTGGGCCTTTGAACTTGGGGGTGGGTTCTAATTTTTTTCAATCCTTTATATGTTCTAGATAGAAGTCCTTTATCTGGGTTGTCTTTTCATTGTATTGGTGATTTCTTTTGATGTGCAAAAGCTTTTTAATAAGGTGAGATCTCATTTGTTTCCTGCGCTGTTTGGGTTTTATTCATGAAATCTTTCCCTACCCCCAGGTCTTCAAGATTTTTATCTACTTTCTCTTTCAGTAGATTTAGTGTCTCTGTTTTAATATTTAGATCTTTGATCCATTTTGACATGGTAATAGACATGGGTCTAGTTTTAGTCATTGGCATGTAGAGAGTCAGTTTTTTCAGAATCATTTACTGAAGAGACTATCTTTCTTCCCGTGAATATGTTTGGTCCATTTATCAAAGATAAGGGGGCTGAGTGTGTTTGAAGTTTTGCCTGCATCTTTTAATATTTTCCATTGATCCTCAGGTCTCTATTTTTGCCAGTACCATCCTAATTTTATCACAGTAGCTTTATAGGATAATTTCAAGTTAGAAATTGTGATGCCTCCTGCCTTGCCTTTGTTGCCAGGATTGCCTTTGCTTTTCTAGGTCTCTTCTCCTTCCAGATGAATGTCAGGAATGTTTTTTCTAGTTCTGTGAGGTATGCTAATGATATTTTGATCAGGATTGCATTAAATCCGCATAAAAATTTTGAAAGTATGACCATTTTCACTATGTTGGTTCTTCCTATCCATGAGCAATATATCTTTCCATTTTCTGATATCCTTTTCAATCTCCGTTTTCAGAATGCTGTGCTTTTCAATTGTAGGTTCTTTATTTCCTTTGTTGGATTGATTCTTATTTCATTTTTTAGAATGCTATTTTCAAGGTGTGGTTTTCCTAAGTTCTCTCTGTGAGTTTGTTGTTTGTATAGAAGAATAATATTGTATTTTGTATCCAACTATGCTACTGAATTTAGTTATTAACTCTAGGAGTCTTTTGGTGGAGTTTTTGGGGTCTTCCTCTATGTAGAGTATCATGTCATCTGTAAATAATGTTAATTTAACTTCTTCCTTTCCTATCCTTATTCCTGTTATTTCTCTCTCTTGTCTAATTTCTCTGGCTAATGTGTCCAGAACTACATAGAATAGGAGTGGCAATAATGGAAATCCTTGTGCTGCTCCTGATTTTAAAGTGAAAGGTTTCCATTTTTGTCCATTTAGTATGATGTTGGCTTTTGGTCATAGATGGCTTTTATCAGATTGAGGTAAAGACTGTGTATTCTGATTTTTTGCAGGGCTTTTATCATGAATGAGTTCTGAACTTCTCCTGCATCTATTGAAATAATCATATGATCTTTGTCTTTGGCTCTGTTGATATGATGTATTATATTTATTGATTTGTGTATGTTGAACCATTGCCACATTCCTGGGATGGTGTATAATCTTCTTGATAACTTTCTGCATTCTGTTTGCTAGGATATTATTGAGGATCGTTACATCCATGTTCATTAGGGAGATTGACCTGTAATACTCTTTTTTGGTTGAGTCTCTCTCTAGTTTTGGTATTAGGTTAATACTTACCTCCAGGAATGAATTAGGGAGTATTGCTTTCCTTTCAATTTAATTAGAGTTTGGGGAGTAATGGCATTAAATCTTCTCTAAGTTTCTTGTGGAATTCAGCAGTGAATTCATTATGACCTGGGCTTTTCTTTGTTGGTAAGATTTAATTACATTTGCAACGTCATTAACTAATAATGGGTTATTCACAATTTTTATTTTTACATTTTTTGATTTCATTGACTGATTCTGTTATTTGAATTTTTATATCCTCTTGATTTAACTTTGGTAATCCATATGTATCTAGGAATTGGTCCATTTCTTCTGTGTTTTCCATCATATTAAAGTTTCTCAAAGTATATATTGATGATATTCTGGATTT
>RJWM01047292.1:0-11962 GCA_004363535.1 Dasyprocta punctata
ACATCTCCTAACTATTCCAAACTCTTCCCACAAGCTATTTCCAAAGATTTTTGAACCACATGGTCAGGTTTAGTCATAGCAACAACCACACTCCTCTGGTACCAAATTCTGTCTTAGTTACTTTTTACTCATTGCTGAGACTGAATACCTGACACACAAAATTAGGGAAGGAAATGTTTATTTCTTATAGTTCTTGGGGGTTTCAGTCCATACTTACTTGGCTCCAAGGCAGTGTGGTGTGGTGGGGCAGCCATTCATGGTGGCTGCCAAACAGCAAGGCAAACCAGCGAGAGGAAGACATGCTTTCCTCTCACCCTTACACTGTAAGTTGGCTCCACTGCTGGGCAGGTGCAGCACTAACATCGCCAATCCCACTGCCAGACAACAAACCAATAATGAATGCCAGACTCAGCCCTGTTCAGGTTACATAAGGCCTTGGGGGGACAAATAATGAAACCTATACACCATGTATGGGAAGTAAATACACTCCTGCTCAAAAATGACACCCATACAGGGCCTCCCTTAAGGAGAACTTACCTGGATGGGTGAGGGGTTTAGCATACCAGCTCCATAGGCCTTGATTATGGCAAACCTGGGCCTATACAAACTATTTTGTGGAAACTCACCCCACCCTATATTGTGGGGGTCAAATAGATGGGTCATGTTATGGTTGACACACTGTCAACTTGAGAAGTTTAGAAGTTTTAACTAAGAGACTCAGCAGGGAGCGAGGGTTCTTACTTTGTAAATGTCCTCATCCTGTGCCAGAGGAGGGTACAGAGATTTTGTGAGTGCTACACCTACCCTGGGGTGTGTGGGTGGCCTGTGTAGAATATAAGGGAGATAAAGAAGCTTGTTCTTCCTCTCTTTTGTTCTGGCTGCTGCCTTGAAGTGTTTCCCCAGTGTCATACCACCCTGCCTTGGAGCCAGCTGATTGTGGACTGAAACCTCCAAAAACTGTAAGCTAAATAAACCTTTTCTTCCTTCATTTTGGGTGTTGGGTATTTTGTCCCAGCAGTGAGAGAAAAGTAAAAGTAACCAAGACAGGTCATAACATGTGCCCCACGAAGGACACTGTTAATATTGTGGCTAAGCAGAGTGACAGCCAAAAAAATTCAGTATGTTTTGATAATCCTTATATTTTCCTATATAGAACTACTATGTACAATAAAACTTTCCTGGACTTGTGCTTCTGGTCACAGCCACAGCAGTGGCAAATTCAAGCCCCATAAGCCCTGTGGTGTTCTTTGATAGCAGCATTGCTGGCCATGAAGCTGGCCACATGAAGATTGAGCTGTTTGTAGATGTCATGCCCAAGACAGCGTATAATTTCAGGCAGTTCTGCACTGGAGAATTCAGAAAAGATGGGGCTCCAATACGATATAAAGGAAGTGCCTTCCACAGGGTCATAAGGTATTTCATGATTCAGGGTGAAGATTTTGCTAAGGGAGATGGTACTGGAGTTGCCGGTATTTATTGGAGCCCATTTGCAGATGAAAATCTGAAACTCAGTGGTGCTAGTACACATGGCTGTCAGTTTTTATCACCTGCTCGAAGTGGGACTGGCTGGATGGCAAGCATGTAGTGTTCTGAAAAATCACTGATGAACTTCTAGTGATGAGAAAGATTAAGAATGGGTTCCTACAGGCTGCAAGAATAAGTCCAAACTGCCTGTGGTGTTCTCACAGTGTGGGGAAATGTAGTCTAGACCAAGGCTGAATCATAAATCGAAAAAGTCATGTAAGTCTCTGTCCTTCTGAAATCTCCTCTTGTCAGCCTGCAACCCAAACAGAACAACTTCCACAGGTGGCCTTTGTGTTCTCACAGTGTGGGGAAATGTAGTCTAGACCAAGGCTGAATCATAAATCGAAAAAGTCATGTAAGTCTCTGTCCTTCTGAAATCTCCTCTTGTCAGCCTGCAACCCAAACAGAACAACTTCCACAGGTGGCCTTTTCACATTCCAGAAGCCCTCTACACCAAGACTTTCCAACACGCTGTCCTTTTTGTAATACTGAAATTGCTCCTTATCTGCACTGTCTAATATGGTAGCTGCCAGCCACATGTGAGATTTGAGCACTTGAAATGTGGTTTGGGAGAAACATGTGCCTCCAGAGAACCCACAACTTTGGGTCAGGGAAGTTCAAATCAGAAGACAACTAGCCTGCCTTCCTGGTGAGTGGTGCACATCTGACACAGACCCCAGGAAGAGAGAGATATGTGCCTCCTGTATGCCTACCGGTGCACAGACTAAGAATCAAGGACACCCCCTGCCCCCGCCCCATAAGCAACCTGCTGTTTCAGAGGACTGACCAAGTTGATATCAACTAAGGTACATGAAACAACGAAATGTTTATATTGTTTGGTTGATTTTGCAGGCCTGGGGCCAGTAGTCTGAACATCTCTTGGGAAGATGACAGTATGCAATGTGGCAAATATGGAGGATTCCCTTCTCTCTTGTCTTTGAGGCTAAATATTGTTCTCACTGTTTTGCTTTATTCTGATTTTTTTTTTTTGCTTTATTTCATATTCTGTTTTTATTGATTTTATTCTGTTTTGTTTTTGGTTTGATTTTACTATACCTGATGGAATGGTCAACTATTATTAACAAGATAACAAGATACACTATAGTAGCTATTGTTTTCCTAGTATCTAGCTTTCAAGTTCTGCACCAATTCTACTGTTTTGTTTTGATTGACTTTGTTTTGTCATGTTTTGTTGAATTTTACTATCTTTAAAATAAAATTAAAAAAATAAAGAAATGTGGTTTGCAGAGACCTAAGGGGAAATGTCTGACAGAGGAACTCAATATTTAGTATTTTCAAATTTTAATTTTAAAGAGACACTTGAGGCTGCTGTATCAGACAGTGAGCTGTAAACTCAGGTTACCTCCAATTCAGTCTCCTAATTCTGACTTACTCAAGATACTATATTTGATAGCTTACACTTAGACTCACCACAATAAAAGCAGTTATCATTTATTATGCCAAAAAAAGAATAAAACTTCTCTTTCATGTATAAAATCATAAACTCATTACATACACTCAAGCAACAAAAGTTATTGATAAAAGTTTAATGGTCCTGGGACATATGTCACGAGTGTATATACCAGTTAATCTAACTGAGGCATGGTCTTACACTCTGATGCTACATTTTTCACAGTCCCTAGTTAAGCAACTTGTACACAGAGTTTAAAAAAATGACTGGCCCATTATTCCTCCAATAGTTTCTCTAGTATTGGTAATCACCAGTGTGGCTGTCTACTCTGTTGCCCTTGCTTATGCCATCCAAACAGCTCACTTTATAGATAATTGGACAAAAACAACACACCTGGCTTAAAAGACACAGCATGTAATAGAGATCAAGCTTCAAACACAAATGAGTGTGCTAGAGACTGCAGTCCTTTAGGTGGGAGATCACATTAAAAGTGCAGTTACAATAAGGCCTTAAGTGTCACTACAGGGTTACCCCATTTTACATAACTCCCCTATCCTATCTATAATTGGTCTGGCCACACCTGAAGACATATTAAACATATTAAGGGGGTAGGCATCAAAATAGAATTCTAGACCTACGTGTTATAAAAAAATATCATCTGTGTCTCAACGAATTCAAAATTTTGAAGAACAAACACAAGATTGAGATAAATTTTATGATATCCTCGACCAGTTAAATCCTTTTAAGTATGTCAAGGCTTACTTCTAGTTTTATACTATTATACTCATAATGATTTGTTTATGTCTTCTGCATTTTTCTTAGTCTGCACCACAGAAACTCAAACTGACCAACCTCTAAGGCTCTACAGCCACAGCTCACACTGATGCAACTTCTGCAATCAAATAAATGAAAGGGAGAAATGTTGAGGACCACGAATTAAAAATTGTGGCTGAGGTTCATCTGAGGCAGCACCTGCCCTGCTTTGTGCACCCTGCTTTGTGTGCCAGTAGGAATGTGGAAAATCCTGCTTTCTCAGGATAACGATAAGGCCTCAATGGTCCCCGAAGCCCAGGCACTCAGAGGGCAGCATGAGATCTACTGAGGAAAATACAGGGAAGGCAAGAATGTGAACTGGCATCTTTGGTGATGCTAAACTTGTTCCACATTCTACTACCTCCTGGCTGTTCCAGGAAAAGTACACTACCTTCCCAAAATACCCAACATAAGTGCCACTGGCGTTCCCTGACTCACTCGCTGCTCCCTCTAAAATCTGTACATCTGTTCAGTCAACAGTGGCAAGCTTAGAGTCCTCACCTTTGCCCATCCTGAGGCACTGATTTCACAGTCCCCCTGTATGTATTCCTAATACTGTCTTGCATTTCATTCTTGGCCATATCCCTCATACAGGTAGGTGCGGCCCCCAGCACAATTCTAATTTGGGCAAACTCTTTACAAGTTCCTTCAAGGCCTCCTGCCACAACCGCTGACTGGTTCTCCTTTCTGGTCCCTTCTAAGGACCACAGTCCCCTTGAGAGCTCCCTCCTCACTGCTATGCCTTCCACATTCAGGACACAGCAACACAAAATGTCCTCACATTCTTTTTAATGTCATGTTTTTTGGAGACAGAGTCTCACTGTATAGCTCAGGCTGGCCTTGAACTCACAGCAATCTTCCTGTCTTTGTCTCTTGAACATGAGAAATATGTGTGAGTGTCACCATGTCAAGCTTGGAAAATACTGGTTTCCCTAAGTGTATCCTCCATAAGTAAGAATACACTCCTTCATGGAAAACAATGTTTTTGATGATGGACATGTAGTTTTCAGGGCACATTTCCTTTCTGTTTCAGAGAAAAGAATAGGCTGTGGGGATTATGGTTTGCTGCTATGGAAGAAACGACCTGGCCCAAGGGGCTCAGCTAGTCCTGAGGAGGCTGAAGTTGCGGCCCCGCGGCCAGCGGTCTCCCGGGGTGACAGTCCCTGCTACTTCGCGAGGGTCGACCTTACCTCGAGAAGACCAGCGGCGGGGCTGTGAACAGAGACTGAAGCTGCAGGGTTCCACTAGAAGGATGCTGAGCAGGACCCTCTAAGGGTGATTTTACTTTAGCCTGCTCCCAAAGTCCTCTGGGATTGTAGTCCGCTAGCGTGCACAGAGCCCTCTGGGAATTGTAGTCCAGTAGTACTGAACCCAGTAGTCTGGGGCTTACAGTGGGAGGGGATCCCCCTGCCTACTGTGGGCTGGAAAGAAATGCAATAAGAATTTTGAATGCAGTAACAAAGTGACTCATCTCGTGAGGGAACGTCGGAGTCACAGCTAGTTTCTCATCACTGAAATCAAAAAACAATAGGATGACTTATTTAAGTACTGAAAGTACAGTTAAACAGACTGCCAACCAAATTTTCTTTATGTAGCCACAGTATCCATTCACGAGTGAAGGAGAAATCAAGACACTTCCAGTGAAACAAAAGTTGAGGGACTTCATTATCACCTGTCCTGCCTGCATTGGAATGTGTTGTAGAAGGAACTCTCCAGGTTGAAATAAAATTACATTAAACACTGCCTGGGAACCATAGAAGAAAAAACACTTGACAAGGTAACAGCAGAGGCAAATATGAAAGTCAGCATTGTAGAGTTTTTGCTTAGTTTTCCTCATTTCTACCCCCATATAATTGAAAAAAATACATAAAACAGTTATCCATCTATGTTAATAAGTGTGTAACGTACTCAGATGTAATGTGGATCATTAGCAATATATTGATGCAGGGATGGAAATGCTTAGGAACAGTCTGTAAACTATAAAACATAAACTATTGAAGCAGAGCTCACATGCCAGTAATCTCAGGAGGTTGAAAGTATAGGATCCGAAGTTCAAGTGTAGCTATGTAAAAATCAGACTGTAAAACAATTCCATTTCAAATAAAACACACACAAAAAATGAAACTTGACAAGTAAGCAATCCAAGGATACACACAGTGAAAACTAAAACATTGCTGAAAGAAGTCAGTGAAAATGTCAATAAAGATTTTAGGAATTAAAATTAAGAAATTAAAGAAGAATGAATCTACAAAAGTATTTTTTATTGTTCATGGTATGGTATAAAGTATTCTTTGCATTCCATAGAACCATAAGTGATCTACACATTTAATACAACTACAATCAACATGCAAACACTATTTTTTGCAGAAATACAAACATGCCTTTTAAACTTCTCATGGAATGTTAGAGGACCCCTGTGTTGGTTACTTTTCTCTTATTGCTGAGACAAAATACCCAATGTCCAAAATGAAGGAAGGAAAGGTTTATTTAGCTCACAATTTATACATGTTTCAGTCCACACTTAGCTGGCTCCAAGGAAGGATGGCATGGCAGAGGGCAACAGTTCAGAACAATGGAAAACAGCAAAAGTGACAAGAGCAAAAAGGGAGGAGCCTGGACAGATGATTCTGTGACTTATATTGTTCCTAGACTACTCATCCATGGAAAATGTATTGTAATCCTGGAGAGTTAATTCTAATCTACTACCTAAAGTGCAATCCATGGCGAAAATAAGACATATTTATAGTTGAGGGCAGCTAAGGGATCCTGAGTCTGGTCCAAATGAGGGTTGACAGAACACAGGTCATGACCCAGGGCCTAACCCAGATTTTATTAATTCATGAGGAAGGGAGTGGCTAAGGAAGAGTGATTGTGTGGGAATGGCAGGAATTACATGAGTACTATGAGCTGAGCTAGCTAGGAGGCCAGAAAGCACCTCTGCAATACACAGAGAGAAGGATATGCAGAAAGACCTCTCTGCATAACACAACTGAGGTAGAATTTAATGTTTAGGAGGCTGCTGTTTCAGATTCTGATATGTAAACTTTTGTACCCTGGGAAGTCATGGCCTCTTATCTCAATGCTCAACCCACTTGACAGTCCTGGAATGTTGGCTCTGCCATCCTGCTGGGCTCAAACATATAGGGAGACACTGAGATGGGGAAACAGTTGACTATCGGCTGGCTTCTAAGGATACACACCAGTACCTCAGCCAGACCTATTCATATTGCTTAGAGCCAATCGAAGGCAAAAGGAAATATCTTTGCCAACTCTGTACGTATCAGCACATGGAGAAAGGGTCAGATTTAGCCAAGTGGAGGTAATTGCTGTGTATTCAAGGAGAACCACCCAGGTGGTCTTCTACAAGCATGTTTCAATGAGTGCCAGACCACCCAGATATCGGTGGTCTCACAAGATCATAATAGAGCTGAAAACTCCCTATTCCTAGTAATATACTACTCATTCTGTTAAAATAGCGATTACCATTCATACATAGGAAGAAGTTGTAAACTGGGTGTGACCTACACTATAATCCCAGAATTTTGGGGCAGTGTCTCAAATTAAGAGATTAAAAATCACTGAGATATAGAAATGAGTCAAGGTTGTGAGGTCAATCTCCAATAAAAATGAAATTATAAGATGGAGGAGGAGGAGGGAGATGTGAGGAATGAGGGTAAGGAGCAATAGGGGGAAGATCAATAGAGGAAGGAGCAGGGAGGGGAAGAAGACAAGGAAGAAGGGGAGGTCCTGTAAGAGTTTGTAGCTTAGAAGTACAGACTACCATTCAGCCTCGGTGTGTGTAAGCTATAGCATCTATGTTTGTATAAGTCTACTCTAGAATTTCACCCAGCAGACAAATCCTCTAACAATGCTCTTCTCACAATATATGTGTAACAGGAAGCAACCCATGATTTTATATGCCCAAATGATTTTCATGAAATTTGGCAAAACCATTGTACTAGGAAAGGAAAGTCTTTTGAGAAAATGTTGAGAAATAGGATATCCACATGCACAGGAATGAAGTTTGAAACTTAGAAAACGGCAAACTCCGAAATTAACTTTCAATGGTTCAAAGTCCTCACTGTATGAGTTCAAACTCAAACTCTTAGAAGAAAACATGGGACAAAATCCACATTGGCATTGGCTATGTTGTGCTGGCTAGGACACCAGCAGCACAAGGCAAGAAAGAAAAATTGGACTTCATGAGTGTTAAAAACTCTTGTGCCTCCAAAGTCACTATGGTCTAAAGTCACACCACTCTGAATGTGCTTGATCTCATCTGAAGTCACTATCAACAGAGGAAACAGGCTGTTATGATTTGTCTATGGATGCCCCCCAAAGCCTCACTCAGTATTGGGGATCAGGCTTTTGAGAGGCAGCTGAATCTACAGTTAGTGACTGTTTCACTGTCTAGTGCTGGGGTTGGGGTATAAGAGGTATACCTACCCAATGGCAGACAGTTTCCATAAAATATAAGGGAGTAAAAGAAGCTTGTCTCCCCCCTCAATTTGTTGTTGTTATCTATCTGCTGGGGAGGACTGCATTGGTTGTTTGATTCCAAACCATGTGTGTTACAGTGTGGCAAAAAGTTTCTCTGCATTTTGCTCATGTCCACAGACATTTGCCTGAGACTGAGAATCAGACTAAGGGAAGTGAACTAATTAATCTGGCAGAAGAAATTTCAAGGCAGTCTAATGTTGAGGGGGTAACATGGCTATATTGGGGGCTTTTCACCACATTTATGTTGAGCATGAAGAATAAAGAATCCAGCAGAATGATTTAAAATGCTGTGAGGCTGAACATTTAGCTCAGTGGCCTAAGTGCCTGCCTGGCAGGTGCGAGATTGTGAGCTTGATCTCTGGTATCAAAAAATAAAATAAAATAAAAATAAAGAAAAAGTGCTGTGAGTTTGGCCAGAAAGAAAGCTTCAGTCAAGCTGTGGACTGCAAAGATACAGCAGAGATCTTGATGGCTGACAAGGAACAGGAGAACAAAAAAGATGGCCTGAGGGTATCACAGGTGCAGCAAGTCTCCACCCTTTGCTGCCTCAAAAGTGCAAAACAGAAAGACTTTGTTTTCAGAAGAAAGCCATGGTGCAGTTCCCTAGAGAATTTGTCCCTCAGAATTGAATTCAGAGTGCTTAGCGATCTAGGCACTCAAAACCTGTAGCCAGGTGAAGGAAGCCTGACTACTGCTCCAGCTGACAGCAGCTTTGGCATCATCTGCATGGCACTGGTTTTAGGTGCATGTGGAATGCAAGAGCTGTGGGGTTAAGAAGGCTTCCACTTTGATTTCAGAAGGCTTGATTTCAGTGTTCCCCTGAGAGGGCAGTGTGTGAGGCTGTGAGGGTAAAGCCAAAGGTATAGTAGAGATCACAGAAGTTTGGAAAAGCCAGGAACATGGATCATCTGAAGAAAACTGCAAGGAGGGAGCAGAGGTGGCCCAGGAGACAAGCCATGGGAGCTACACCCATAGGGAGTGTCATAGGGGCAGAGCCACACAAGCCCTTTGAAGATTACAACTTGCCACACATTGCCTCAAATGCTATGAAACTATAGAACTTAATATTTGCCCTGATGGATTGTGGACATGATTTGATCTCATTTCTTTCTATCAACATTTGTAACTTTTGGAATGAAACTGTCTATCTTGTGACACTGAATGTTGGATGTTTCTTTTAATTTCTACAAGGGCTCACAGCTATGAGCTTCCCCTATATCCCAGAGGAGACTTGGGATTTGAAGTTTTTATCAATGCTGAAACTGTTTGGACTTTGATAACTATAAGAGATGGACTAAATGCCTTTTGCATAAGGGGGTGTGCGTGAGTCTTTGGGGCCATGGGCACCAAGTTACGGTTTGTGTTTGAATGTTCCACCAAACCCTCATGTGGTCTTGGGGGTCAGGCTTTTTAGAGGCGGCTGAATCTAGAATTAGTGACTGGTTCATAGTCTAGTGCTGGGGTTGAGGGTGTTAATGCTATACCTTTCCTAAAGCAGGTAGCCTGCATAGAGTATAAGGCAGGAAAACAGTCTTTCTTCCCCCCACCTCACTTTTGCTCTTATTGCTGTTGCTATCTTCTGCTGCCATGAACTGTTGCCTCTCAGCCATGTCACCCTGCCTTGGAGCCAGTTGATTATGGACTGAAACCTCTATAAACTGTGAGCATCCTTTCATCCTTTAACTTTGGGTGTCAGGTATGAGAGAAAAGTAACAAGACACAGGCAAACCACAGAATTGGAGGAAATAATTTCAGGTCACATATTGACACCTTGAATGTACAGAGAAAAAGAAAACAAGAGAATTGGATTAGAAAAAAGGAAAACAGACTTGAATCAACAGAATTTCTCAACAGAAAATATACAAACAGCCAACATAAGTGAAAAGATGCTCAACTGCATTCACCATTAGGTCAATGAGTGGCACAACCACAATGGGATGCCACCTCCCATCCATTACCGTGTCTTCCATCAAGAAAACAAGCACAGAAAATAAGGATACCAGGCTGTGGAGATGTGGAGAATGATGCACCCCTCTTGGGGACATCAAATGGTAGAACCACCATAGCAAGAAGTATAATGGTTCCTCAAATTCAAGGAAAATTACCATATGATTCTGGAATATACCTGCAAAAGTTTAAAGGAGGGTCTCAGAAATAACTGTGACCCATGATGATAGCACCATTATTCACTGTGGTTGAAGGTGGAAGCAACACAAGTATTTATTAACAGGTAAGAGTATAAACAGAATATGGGACAATAGAAGTCCCTGGGATATATTTTAAGACTCCCCAGTGTATTCATGACATTACCAATAGAATCGACCCATAAAAGATACTGCTTTATTTCTTATACTGTGTTAATCATGATGTGTGCACTTGAATGGCTGAAGAAATCAGACTAGTAAAGGACGAATAAGTGAATCATAGCTTTAAATGTATCTGGATATTTCACACACAGGTAACAAATTAATAGGGGAAGACTCACTCCAGTTCAGAGTGGTACCAACCAATATGTTCGTAGACTGGATGGAGTAAAGAGCAAAAGAAGAAGGAAATGTTTTTGTTCCAAGGGTTCTCCTCTTCCTGAGCAGGGCCATTCTTAGCAGCCCTTACCTTTGGACACTGGTGTTTGGGTCTTCAATCCCTTTAGCCTTCTGATGCAGACTGCCACAGGTGACACCCCAGTGAGCTTCCAAGCCTTCAGCCATGGACTGATGCATCATCCTTCATCTTGCTTGTTCTGGGCATTCCACCTTCTTGGCTAAGCAACTACTGGATCTTCAGCTCTCAGGAAATAGCACAGAGATGGCCACTGTGGACTCTCCTGCCTCCAATACTGTGAGACTACCTAAAGAATCCATTTTATGACTGTCTTATTATTTACTGTTATTAATCTCCCACTAGGTCCTATTTGTAAATTACTCTGTCATAGGTATATTTGCTAGGGTCCTCTGAGGGGGAAAACATATATACATATATGTATATATGTATATTTACATAAATATATACCTATAAAACATAGATATTGTCTTGGTTACTTTGTACTTGTTGCTGAGACAAAACACCTGACACACAAACTAGGGAAGGAAAGGTTTATTTAGCTTACAGTTTTTGGAGGTTTCAGTCCACAATTAGCTGGCTCCAAGGCAGGGTGGCATGGCACAGGAACAACACTTCAAGGCAGCAGCACAGCAAAAGCAGCCAGAGTAAAAGGGGGACCAGAACAAGCCTCTTCTCCGCCTTTATATAGTACACAGGACACACCGCCACCCAGGGTGGGTGTAGCATCCACAAATATCCTTGCCTTCCTTTGTACAGGATGAGGATGTTTACAAAGTAAGACCCCTGGCTCCCTGCTGAGTCTCCCAGTTAAACTTCTGACCTTCCCAAATTGTAACAATGACCAGATAACTGTGCTCTACACCCCAGGATGTAGAGCTGCTGAGTTACTTAATTAAGCTGCTAGACTTCTCAAGTTGACACAATGTATAAACCGTAGCAGATATATAAACACATATACATATATATGTATAATATATACATGTATAAAACATATATACATATATAAAATATATATACATCTATGTACATATATTTACATATTTTCCCCCTCAGAGAATACTAACAAATATACGTATGACAGACTAATTTATAAATCAGGCCCAGTGAGAGATTAAGAACAGTGGATGGGTTTGATCCTGTGACCCCCCCCCC
>RJWM01047293.1:0-11964 GCA_004363535.1 Dasyprocta punctata
GGAATAAGGATAGGAAAGGAAGAAGTTGAAATTGTCATTATTTGCAGACGGTATGGTACTCTACATAGAAGACTTTTAGAAGTAATAACTAGATTTAGTAATGTAGCTGGATACAAAGTGAACACTCAAAAATCAATAGCATTCCTGTATACAAACAACAAAGTTACTGAGAAAGAAACAAGGGAAACCACACCCTTCACTATAGTATCCAAAAAAAAAAAAAAAAATGAAATCCTTAGGAATCAATCTAACAAAGGAAGTAAAAGATCTATACAGTGAAAATTACATTACTCTCAAGAAGGAAATCAAAGATTTCAGAAAATGGAAAGATATTCCATGTTCATGGATAGGAAGAACAAACATCATGAAAATGGCCATTCTCTCAAAATTATTATACAGATTTAATGCAATCCCAATCAAAATACCACTTGCGTACCTCACAGAGCTAGAGAAAGCATTCCTGAAATTCTTCTGGAACCAGAAAACACCTAGAATAGCAATGGCAATTCTGGGCAACAAAGGGAAGACAGGAGGCATCGCAATCCCTGACTTGGAACTATACTACAAAGCTACTGTGATAAAATCAGCATGGCACTGGAATCAAAACACACCTGAAGATCAATGAAATAGATTAGAAGATACAACCACAACTACAAACACACTCAGCCACCTCATCTTTGACAAAGGGGCCAGACAGGTACATTGGAAGTAAGGCAGCCTCTTTAATAAATCGTGCTGGAAAAACTGACTTTCTATATGCCGTAAACTGAAACTAGATCCATGCTTATCACCGTACACTAAAATAAAGTCAAAATGGATCAAAATTCTGAATATAAACACAGAGACACTAAACTTACTAGAAGACAGAGTAGGTAAAAATCTTGATGACATAGGAGTAGGTAGAGAGTTCATGAACAAAAATCAAATTGCACGGGAAACACTTCCCAGAATCATCAACTAGGATCTCATCTTAGTAAAAAGTTTTTGCCTGTCAAAGGAAATCTCCAACAGAGTGAAAAGAAAACCCCTTGAACTGGGAAAATATCTTAGCCAATTGTCCATCAGACAAAGGACTTCTATCTAAAACATATAAAGAATTAAAAGAAATGAGGCCCCTAAAATTCAAGGACCAAATCCAAAAATGGGCATCTGAGATGAATACACACTTCTCAGAGAAAGAAATACCAATGGCAAATAAATATATGAAAAATGTTCAACATCAATGGTCATTCGGGAAATGCTAATTAAAACAACGTTGATATTCCATCTCACTCCAGAAAGAATGACCAAGATTAAAATATTAAGCAACAACAAATGCTGGAGGGGCTGTGGAGAAAATGGAACTCTTTTCCACTGTTGGTGGGAGTGTAGACTGGTGCAACCACTGTGGAAGTCAGTGTGGAGATTCCTCAAGAAGCTAGGATTAGAGATCCCATTCAACCCAGCTATCTCCCTTCTGGGCATTTTCCCAGAAAAATTGAAAACATCATACCACAGTGATATCTGTGCACTCATGTTTATAGCAGCCCAATTTGTAATAGCCAGATCTTGGAAACAACCCTAGTGCCCATCAATCAAATAATGGATAAAAAAGATGTGGTATTTTTATACAATGGAGGACTACTCAGCTATTAGGAAAGATTGCATGTAGACTTTTATAAGTAAATGGTCACGACTTGAGACCATACTCATAAGTGAGATAAATCAAACCCACATGTGTAAATACCATATTGTCTCCCAAGTGTAAGAAACTGAAAACGTATATATGATCCAAAATCTATAATAAATACTATGTAAGTGTAAAAAGTAGCTCGAAGAGCAAAAGTAATTGGGAAGGGAAAAGGGGGAAAGAGAAAAGGGAAAAGGAAAAGATATAAATCTGTATATATGTATATGTAAAGATAACTAAAATGAACACACTGCTTCATGTGGAGAAAGAGCAATTAATACTCATATGGTTGGATCAGTTTTACATGTCTATATCTGTTAATGTATGTAACCATTTTGAAGATAACAATATGCTGTATTGCAACCATTGTCAAGTTTCTATCGTCCTGTTTTGTAAACCTGCAATGTTACTGTTTTGCATTTACTCTAGTTGTTTGTTTGTCTGTTTTGCTTGTTGTCTTTGTTATATATGTCTTTTTTTCTTCTTCGCTTAAATAAAAATAAAAAAATTAGTAAAAGACCTCAGATTTTTTTTGGAGGGAGAATGACAGAGTGACTGTATTTAAAGTCCCTGTCCTCTCATCTCAAAAAATACTTGCAGTTCTAGGAACATTATTTTTTGTCAATTCAACAAACTATTTTACTTTTCTTTACGCTTCTTTTATTAGAAAAAATGTTGATTTAGTTGAGTATGTTTTGGTAAGTGAATTTTACCTACAAATAGGGGCAATTAAGAAACATATCCAGCAAAAATTACCAAGCAATATTGTCATTACTATTATTTACCATGACAAGGTCATACATTGTACTAATAATTTATATATGTAGAGATATAGAACTTATTACTTTTGTCTATAACTAATTTTATCTGTCTCAGAGTTCCACCCTTTAGGTGGCAGCAAACTAAATCTGTCCCTGAAGTAGCTCCCCTCCAAAGTAACTAGATTATGTTCAATTGTGTCCTATAATTTAAACATTTCACTTAAAGGAACATGACAGTTTGTCTGGAAACAGTCTGTAAGAAATTTAAACCTACTCTTTATATCTGCTCCACTTTTAAATGATGTCTGTTGTGTGGATGAGAATGGGAGTCTTTGGGCTAGGTATCCTTGTTACTCTGCTGGATCTGGTGTCCCTTACCCACATGGTTGTCAGTGCTTCTCATGCTCAGGTTTAAAGGTGAGGTCAGTGGCTGATGTACCTATTGGTACTCTCAGAAAAATTCAGATCCCATTGTCCCCTTTCTAAGTGATGCAATTTGCCAGCTCAATAGAGAGCCTAGCCACTTATAATCTCTTTGTTATGGTTTATAATTGTATGCCCCCCTCTGCTTCATGAACTTACAGGTGGGACTTTGGGAGGTGACTGGATCAGGAGTGTGTGACACTTCTCAGTGGATTAGCTCACTGGTGAGTTTATAGATAAATGTGATTTGGGAGATGAAGTTTGTTTGGAAAAGATGAGTCATTGAGGGTATGACCTAGAAGAATATATCTCTCTGTCTTGATTACTTTTCCTTTTATTTCCCCTTGTATACATTAAAAACATTTTTTTAAAAAGAGGATAAAACCAAGGAAAATAAAACAGAATGAAACCAATCAAAATAAACCAGTATAAGTGATACAGGAGTTCAAAACCTTACAAAACCAACAATAGTTCCCATAATGCCTTTTGTTGTCTTCAAGTAGCTGCAGATAACTTTGGACATAATAAAAAATCAAACAGAACAGAATAGAATAGAAACAATAAAAATAAAATGATGAATGCAGTAAAGGACTTCAAAACAAGCCCATAGTACATCCAAAATGGCTGCCATACTATGTCTTGCTATCTTTCAAATAGCTACTCCTGTTATCAGATTTAACATAATCAAACAAAACAAAAGAGAATAAAACCCAACCCAACAAATTAATGAAAATGATATGGTTTCTCTGTTGGGATCACTTCCTGGTGAGGCCTGGTTCTCTCCCTCCACAGTCTGCAAATGGCACTGACTCAGAGAAAGGCTTGTATGTGGCTGTCCCCACTCGGGCAGTAGCCCATACATGGTACTGGCTTCCAGGTGGGGGTCACTTCCAGGTGAAGCCTGGTTCTCTCCCTCCACAGTCCATGAAAGGTGCTCTCAATTACTTTTCTCTTGTTGCTGGGACAAAATACCCGACACCCAAAATGAAAGAAAGCAATGTTTATTTGGCTTACTGTTTGTGGAGGTTTCAGTTTATAATTAGTTGGCTCCAACGCAGGGTGCCATGGCTCCAAGGCAGAGTGGGATGGCACCAGGGCAACACTTCAAGGCAGTAGCCAGCAAAAGCAGCTAGAACAAAAGGTGGGAAGAGCAATCCCTTTTCCTCCTTTATGTTGTACACAGGTTCCCTCCCCTTCTCCCCAGCATGGGTGTAGCACTCACAAAATCTCTGTGCCCTCCTCTTACACAGGATTAGGATATTCATAAAGTAAGGATCCTGGCTCCATGCTGAATAACTTAGTTAAACTTCTGATCTTCTCAAATTGACACAATGAACCATATCCTAGAATGGTAATGGCTTGTCCTCTACACCCCAGGATGTAGAGCTGCTGAGTCACTTAGTTGAGGTTCTAGACTTCTCAAATTAGCATAATGTATAAACCATAGCATTCTCTTCTTCCCCCTTGATCCATCTCTCTGTTTCCTGCTGCCATACCATGAACAGTTTCTCCTCTGACATGCACCTCTACTACAATGTGCTATATTAGAGCCAGTGGACTACAGAGTGAAATCTCTACAAACCATGAGCCAAAAATGAATCTCTTCTCCTTTAATTTGCAGGTATTGGGTATTGTGTCTCATCAACAGGAAAGTAACTAAGTTATTATGTGAAATTTTCACTCAGACTCAGCTCTATCAATGCTGCATAGAAAGACAGCCAAGGAAAAAACCACTTCAGAATATTTGTCTGACCATAAAGGTTTATTTTCTTATTTTTCTGGGATGCCTTCTCATTGTGGGGCTACTTGCACTGAGTCCCAAACCGGGAGTGTAGGCTACACAACTGTATGAACTTCTCTCATGCCATGTATCTTATCCAATCTGTCTATCATTTCCATAGTAAAATTGGGATCACATCTTATTTCAATGTCTGTCCTACTGCTCTCTTTTCCATGTATCTATGCACAAAGAGACTGGTTTTCCTACATGCTTTTGTCATCAACTGCAAGGCAGCAAGCTCTATACTGTGGGTAGTACTCTGCATTGTGGATAGAATGAACATTTCTCCAATTTTGGTTTTGATATGCAACAAATGGAAACCAGAAGAAATAAATAGATACTTTATTAAGGTGGTAACTCTCGGTAAGATATTGTCTCAGTTACTATTTTGGTTGCTGAGACAAAATAACCGACACCCAAACTTCAAGGAGGAAAGGTTTATTTTGGTTCACAGTTTATAGAGTTTTCAGTTCATAGTTGACTAACTCCAAGGCAGGGTGGTGTGGCGGAGAGGCATCACAAGAGGGCAAACAGTGCGTTGTTGATGGAAAGTAGAAAGACAGTAAAGTAGCAAAGTAGCAAAGCAACGATTACATGACAAGTGATAACAGCACCCACATTTCTGTCCCTTTTATTTTATCTAGGTTACTGCCCTTAGGGTGGGTAGCACTCAAACCCAAGATAGGCAACCTTTAATTTTAGCATCTCAGTGAATCAATCCTAGCATCACATTCTTTATCCTACTGTCACATGATCTAAATCCATTCACCTCCAAGAATTCCCACATATGACCACGTGAGTCTTTGAAGGGACATTTAGATACAAGACACAACAGATTTCTGTAAAAATTCAATTTCACAAGATTAGAAACGGGTCTTTCTTTTCACATTCCTTTGATAACAAATCAAATTTCTCACCAGGAAAAAGGATCCCTCAAGCCAATGAGAAAGTTGGTTATAGACTTAGATAAAAGTTACAAGTACATTATTATCTCTCCAAAATAGTGTACTTGTGTGTCACCATTATTTTCTGGTGGTAGATCTCAATTTTATAAATAGCTTGTTAGTTGATTTATTTTTTGCAGTTCTTTGTAACATTTTTTGTGTTTTTTAAATTAATTTTTCTTGTGAGGTATGTTGCAGTATCATGATCTCTTATTTTAGTCTGTGTTCTCTACAAAGCCTGTGGCAAGGATTTAGAAGTCGGTATATTGATTGGGAAGTACATATATGTAAAGCAGGGTAGGGGGTAGAAGCTAACAAGTTGGATCTGGTCAGGGAAAGACAGAAAGAAGAAATGATATATGAGGAATATGAGCCCACCATAGATAACATCTAGAGTTGGAAAGAGGATGACACAGGACATGATTGGAAAAGAAGACAAGGGCTGATGTATTGGTACCTTGAGAACTGTGTCAGGGATTTAAGACTTCATCCTAAAGAAACTGAGGCATTTGTAAGTCATTGGTAAGGGAATAATAAAATAACATGTTATATTTTAAAAAGTTATTCTTACTGTGTTTGGAGAATGGATTGGAGATGAACAGAAGGAAAGAAGAGAGGACAGAGAGGAGAATGATTTTATAATCTGGGTGAGAGATGATGAAGGAGTTTCAATTTGGGTAGAAGTTGTAGGGGTAGAGGGAGGTTACAGTTTCAATACTTTTGGAAAATTAGTCGTTGTACTGATAGAACCTACCATAAAAATGGACTGGTTGTGAAAGAGAGAAATCATGGGTGATTTTTAAATTAGACATTTGTCATAGTATACAAGGCTCAATCTGACTTCAAACTACTATTTTAGGCATATTTCTGGGCACCTCTCACATTACTCTATACCTTGTCCCTCTCTATTACTCACTGCTTCCCAGGAAACACTAGACACTTTTTCATGCCAACTAAAATTTATTGATTAAGCTTCAAATGTCTACTGTGAAAATGAAACTAAACCTTTTAGGCTTCTAAGAAATATTTATTATTTTCTATAGAGTTTCCTCTCTGATTTGAAATGAATAACTTTTTCCTTGGTAGCTTATAGTGCCTTAAAAAATAAGCCAATTTAAAGGGAATACTTGTGATAGGATGTGCTACGGTTAGATTGAAGTCTGTATCTATCTCTATATTTAATGTTTCATTACTAGGGAAAGGAATCATTTCTTACTTGTGTATTCTCCTCAAACTATAATCCCCATATGTGTGTGGTGGACTTAATAAATGTTGTTTTTTCTCTATTATGTATTTTCTACTCTAAGGATCAAGCATTTCTTAATGTGTTTAAGTGCCTGCTGGTGGCTGTAGAGTTTATCAAATCAATGTTGCTATTTTTTTCTTTTGGTTCAATGATCTTTTCTCTTTTAATGTAAGCAAATATCCATAAATAATGATATGGAAATTTATCTCTCAGGAAAGATAATCATGAAAGGATTAGGCACTAGAAATTTATGATTATCTGATTATTAATTGTAATTGAATTGGTTTTGAAAAATGATTGCATTCTTTTAATTTACATAATACAGTATGCATGAAGTTATACAATCTAATCCATTTAATCATACATTTTTAGAAATGAAAGTTATTGATTTATAATAACTTCTGTTCTCCTGACTTCAAGAGCTACAATAAAATCTAGGGCAGAGCTAATGTTCAATTGGAATGAAGCTAGTGTGTTTTTAGGAATGTCCAAGTCATCACTTTCTTTTTTTAGTCCCTGAAGTTGCTCATTAATTTAAATGAAGTTTGAAATGCAAATATTACCACTTAGAAATTAGCTTACTAGAACTGATAATTAATTCTTAATAACTTCTTAAGGAGATGTGATACAGGAAAGATAAATTTTGAAAAGAAGGGAAATAAACTTTCCATCATTTTTGTATGAGTCCAAAAGAGGATTGTGGAAGACAATGCTGAATTAGAAGCCTAAACAAAAAGAAAAAGAAAGCATAACAGAAAGGGGGAAAGGGAGGAAACTGATGTTTACTGAATATTTATAATAGGTCAAACATTGTGCTACATCTTTCTGTGTTAGAGCATGTGGCCATCAAAGGAGTCATGAAGATTAAGTAACTGCCTGATTTATTGTTTTGCTCAGTAAAACATGGAGTGCTCATGGATTGAGTATGTCTTCTATAATCTTTTACTCATTTAGTAAAAATTTATTTATCACTTCCTGCAGTACATCATTTTCACTAATGACCTTAATTTTTCTTATCTATCTGTGTCTCTGCTTTCTGGTAGTGTCCTCTCATATTGTTTCTGACCTTAAACATGGGCTTACTTTGGCCTATGTGACACAAGCAAAGGTTTAAGAAACACTTATGCATTTTAACCTTTCCTTTTGTAATACCGAGATTGTTTATTTTTTTTTTTATCTCTGCCTGGTTTTGAGTTAGTAACTAAGCTAGTTTGCTGCAGGAATATAAGATGCACATAAAGAACAGCTGAGACCAAATGATCCTGAAGAAGGGCAAGAGTAGCTGGAAACAGCAGAGCTACACAGCCAAATGCTCTCTACAGATCCACAAGTGAATTCAGTTGTGATCCCAAAAGACCACTCAACTGATTCACAGAGTTGTGAACCGTGATAAATGATTGTTTAAGTCAGTGTGTCTTCAGGTGATATGTGACACAACGTTGTTGTGATAATAGGTAGCTGCTGTATACCAGATATGGTGATCTGTGTTGAGAATTCAAAGGTAAGTAGTAAATAGCCCTGTTCTCAAGGTGTTCATTTTCTGATGAGCAAGTCAGCAACAATGAAGTTTTGCTTTAATCATTGTTGGCAGGGTTACTAAGGGAGCCAGGAGAAGCACCGCTCAGCTGCCTGAGACAGTGTGGGAAAAGAAGGTGTCATTTAAACAGATTCGTGAAGAGTAGGGAAAAGTCACCCTATGGAGAAGACAGATGAATGTATTTTTTTTAAGAGAAAAAAGAGACACATATAAGAAAGACAAAAAGCAAAAGAGAAACAAATGACTAGAGTAAATGCACAACAGTAACATTACAGGTTTACAAAACAGGATGATAGAAACTTGACAATGGCTGCAATCTTGCATATTGTTATCTTCAAAATGGTTGTTTACATTAACAGATATAGACATGTAAAATTGATCTAATCGTATGAGTATTAACTGTTCTTTCTCAATAACTAATATATTCAGCAGTATGTTAATTTTAGTCATCTTACATATACATATATACAGATTTATAAGTTTTCCTTTTCCCTTCCCTCTTTCCCCCTTTTCCCTTCCCAATTACTTTTGCTCTTTGAGTTGTTTTTTACCCTTACATAGTATTTATTATAGATTTTGGATCATATATACTTTCCAGTTTCTTACACTAGGGAGACAATACGGTATTTACACATGTGGGTTTGATTTATCTCACTTATGGGTATGGTCTCAAGTCGTGACCATTTAGTCATAAAAGTCTCAATGCAATCTTTCTTAATAGCTGAGTAGTACGCCATTGTATAAAAATACATCTTTTTTCTCCACTCTTTGATTGACGGGCACTAGGGTTGTTTCCAAGATCTGGCTATTACAAATTGGGTTGCTATAAACATGGGTGCACAGATATCACTGTGGTATGATGTTTTCAAATCTTCTGGGAAAATGCCCAGAAGTGGGATAGCTGGGTTGAATGGGATCTCTAATCCTAGCTTCTTGAGGAATCTCCACACTGACTTCCACAGTGGTTGCACCAGTCTACACTCCCACCAACAGTGGAGAAGAGTTCCTTTTTCTCCACAGCCCCTCCAGCATTTGTTGTTGTTTGATTTTTTAATCTTGGTCATTGTTTCTGGAGTGAGATGGAATATCAGCGTTGTTTTAATTTGCATTTCCCGAATGACCATTGATGTTGAACATTTTTTCATATATTTATTTGCCATTTGTATTTCTTTCTCTGAGAAGTGTGTATTCATCTCAGATGCCCATTTTTAGATTTGGTCCTTGAATTTTAGGGGCCTCATTTCTTTTAATTCTTTATATGTTTTAGATAGAAGTCCTTTGGCTAAGATATTTTCCCAGTTCAAGGGGTTTTCTTTTCACTCTGTTGGAGATTTCCTTTGACAGGCAAAAACTTTTTAGTAAGATGAGCTCCCAGGTGTTGATTCTGGGAAGTGTTTCCCATGCAATTTGATTTTTGTTCATGAACTCTCTGCCTACTCCTATGTCATCAAGATTTTTACCTACACTGTCTTCTAGTAAGTTTAGTGTCTCTGTTTTAATATTCAGATTTTTGATCCATTTTGACCTTATTTTAGTGCATGCTGATAGACATGGATCTAGTTTTACTTTATGGCATTAGAAAGCCAGTTTTTCCAGCACCATTTGTTAAAGAGGCTATCTTTCTTCCAATGTGCATGTTTGTCCCCTTTATCAAAGATGAGGTGGCTGAGTGTGTTTGTAGTTGTGGTTGTATCTTCTGATCTATTCCATTGATCTTCAGGTGTATTTTGATTCCAGTGCTATGCTGATTTTATCACAGTAGCTTTGTAGTATAGTTCCAAGTCGGGGATTGCGATGCCTCCTGCCTTCCCTTTGTTGCCCAGAATTGCCTTTGCTTTTATAGGTCTTTTCTGGTTCCAGAAGAATTTCAGGAATGCTTTCTCTAGCTCTGTGAGGTAGGCAGGTGGTATTTTGATTGGGATTGTATTAAATCTGTATAATAATTTTGAGAGAATGGCCATTTTCACTATATTTGTTCTTCCTATCCATGAACAGGGAATATCTTTCCATTTTCTGAAATCTTCTTCGATTTTCTTCTTTAGAGTATAGATCTTTTACTTCCTTTGTTAGATTGATTCCTAAGAATTTCATTTTTTTTGGATATTATAGTGAAGGGTGTGGTTTCCCTTTTTTCTCACTCAATGACTTTGTTGTTTGTGTACAGGAATGCTTTTGATTTTTGAGTGTTCACCTTGTATCCAGCAACATTACTGAATTTGGTTGTTACTTCTAGAAGTCTTCTAATGGATTTTTGGGGGTCTTCTACGTAAAGTATGATATCATCTGCAAATAATGATAATTTCACTTCTTTGTTTCCTATCCTTATTCCCTTTATTTCTTTCTCTTGTCTAATTGCTCTGGCTAGTATTTACAGAAGTATATTGAATAGGAGTGGTGATAATGGACATCCTTGTCTTGTTCCTGACTGTAGGTTGAAAGTTCTCAGTTTTTGGTCATTTAGTAAGATGTTAGGTGTTGGTTTATGATACATGGCTTTTATCAGGTTGAGGTAGAGACCATCTATTCTGATTTTCTGTAGGTTTTTTACCATGGATGGATATTCGATTTTGTCAAAAGCTTTTTCTACACCTATTGAGATGATCATGTGGTTCTTGTTGTTGGCCCTGTTGATATGGTGTATTACATTTATTGATTTGGTTTGTTGAACCATTCCTGCATTCCTGGGATGAATTCCACTTGATCATGATGTATAATCTTTCTGATAACTTTCTGTATTCTATTTGCCAGTATTTTATTGAGGATTTTTGCGTCTATGTTCATGAGGGAGATTGGCCTGTAATTTTCTTTTTTGGTTGGGTCTTTCTCTGGTTTTGGTATTAGGGTAATACTTGTTTCCCGGAATGAGTTAGGGAGACTTACTTTCTTTTTTTTTATTTAAGAGAAAATAGATACAGAAGCTAGAAATAAAAGTCAAAAAAAGACAGACAAACAACAACAACAGATCTGATACAATAACATTGTAGGTTTACACACTGAGGTGGTTGAAGTTTGGCAGTAGTTACAATATTGCATATTGTTACCTTCCTAGGGGTTGGGGATATTGACAGATATAGACATGTAAGATTCATCTAATTCAGGTATATTAACTTTTCTTTTTCAATAGCTATTGTATTTAGCAATACGTTTTTTTTAACTGTCTTATTTATGCATGTTTATAAATTTATGTCTTTTTCCTTTTCTCTTCCTTCCTTCTTTTCCCCTTAGTTGTTATCATTGAAATAACTACCCATAACATCAGAACTAATATAACCAAGCAAAATAGTTCGGAGTGAAACCAATAAAGCATAAAAGTATGGTCATACATAAAAGAAACAAAAAACTAAAGAGATCAGCAAACAACAACAACATATCTGATACTGTAAAATTGTAGGTTTAGTACTGTAGATGGTTGGAATTTTACAGTGGTTGCAACATTGTATATTGTTACCTTTAAGGGGGCTGTTCAGATTGATAGGTAAAGACATGTAGGATTGATCTGGTCTTATGAATATCAACTGTTCTCTCTCACCAGTTAATGCATTTAGTAGTATAGACTTTTAAACTATCTTACGGATACCCTTATATAAAACTATGTCTTTTTTTT
>RJWM01047294.1:0-11968 GCA_004363535.1 Dasyprocta punctata
ATATATATATATATATATATATATATATATATGTGATGTGTTTATCTTTTGGTGGATACTTAATTTGATTTCATATTTTGACTGTTCTGAATAGTAATAGAGTAATTGGGGGAGAAGAGGCTTTGATATATTGACTTTATTTTACTTTTTTCACTATATAACCAGCAATAAGATTGATGCAACATAAGGTAGTTAAACTTTGATTATTTGAAGCATTTCTGAACTAGTTTTCATAATGACTGTTAGAACTGAATCTCCTCCCCACAGTATTCAAGTGTTCCCTTTCCACATATTTTATCATCACATGACAACTTCTCATAATAGCAGTTTTAGCATAAATAAGAGAACATCACAGTGTGGCTTTCATGTACATCGTCCTGATGCTCAGTGATGTTGAGGTTTTTACCAGACCCGTGCTGGTGATTTGTGTCTTTCCCTGAAAAAATGTTCATTTAGATCTATTGCTTACATTTATTTATATTTTTATTAGCATATGTTTGTGATACATGATACATTAATCCTGGGAAACTGGTAATATACATACGGCATCTTAATTATTTATATTTCCACATAACCTCCTCCTTCTTCTAAGTCCCTCATTTCCAGACCCCCTTCCCATCTGTACAAAGTCTGCATCCAGCTTTCCTACCATCTACATTTTTGTTTTTTTCTCTTTCAATTATTTACATTTTGCATTTCTCCTATTGTACAAACCATGTGATATTCTAGCTTGTCTGTCTGATTTATGTTACTCAGGATATGATAACAATTTTAACTGGAATGAGATAGAAACTCCATGTAGATTTTGCTTTTCTCTGATGATTTAAATTGCTGAACATCTTTTTTCAGGTAACTATTAGTGATGTCTATGTTTTCTGTTGAGAATTCACTATTCAATGTATTTACCCATTTTGCAGTTGGGCTATTTCAAGTATATTTTAATTTGAATATATTCTAGATATAAAGATTTTTTCCAGTCCGTAACTGTATCTTTAGCTTCTTGATTCTTTTTAATGAAGAATTTTACCTTGATTTATCCCCACTGTGAATTTGTTACTATTTCTTTAGTAATGGAAGTTGCATTTAGGAAGCCATTACAGGGGTTGATATTTTGAAGTGTTTCCCCTATGTTTTCTTGTAGCAGTTTCAAAGTTTCAGGTCTTGTATTGAATTCTTTGATATCTTTTGATTGGATTTTTTACAGGGTGACATAAGGAAATCTAATTTAAATCTTCTACATACAGATAACCAGTTTTTCTAGTACCAAAGACAAGGTCTTTTTAGAATGTGTCTTAGATTTCTTTGTGCAAAATAAATGGACTGCAAGTATAAGGACTTTTTGTCCTCTATTTTATTTCATAAGTCTGTATGTGCTTTATTTTTCCCAATACAATGATGTGTATATTATTAGGGATCTTTTTGAAATCAGCAATTGTGTTGCCTCCAGCATTGCTATTTTTGCTAAGGATTGCTTTGTCCATTCTGGATTTTTCCCTTCATGTTAATTTTGGGATTGTTTTTTCTAGTTCTCTGAAGATTACCATTGGTATTCTGATAGCGATTACATTAAACATGTAAATTGCTTTCAGGTTTATGCTCATACAATTTATTTCTTTGGATTTCTCTAAATTCTATTGTTGAGATTGTCCACCTTTTTTGGGAGGCTGGTTTCTTAGTTTTGTCTTTTTCTATGAAATTTTAGTTAATACATTTATTTCTTGATTTATTATCAACAGTTCAGGTTGGTGATGTAAGAAAGCTACTTAACTATAATGTTTACTTTTGTATTCTGCTACATTTTATCATATTGAAACTCCTATGGTAGAATGTAGTCTTTTAAAAAATAAGATCACACTATGTAAAAATGAGAATAGTTTGACTTCTTTCTTTCCTAATTGTATCCTTTCATTGCTTTGTCTTTCCTTACTGCTCTCGTTAAAATTTCAATTATAATACAGTATTAATACAAATTTTCAAACCAGTCATAATTCTTCCCCCATAAGAGTTGACATGTTTGTCTCATTCCTGATTTTAGGAGAATTCATTGAGTCTTTCCTCTGTTCAATATAACATTGACTCTGTGTTTGTCATATACAACTTTTATTATGCAGTGTAATGATCCTTGTATGTATAGCTTTGCTTAGACTTTTATCATGAACAGATGCTAAATTTGTTGAAGATGTAGTCTGCATTGTTGAGCTAGTCATATAATTTTTGTCCTTGATTCTATTTATATAGTGTCATACATTTATTGATTTGCATATACTGAATCCTCCTTATGTCCTTGGAATAAAATTACCTTGTAATGCCATGTTACCTTTTTAATGTGTTGAATTCAGTTTACAAGTTTTTTTATTAAGAATTGTTTTGTCTATACTAATCAGGACTATGGAATATAATTTTTTTCACGTGTGTCTGTGTGTGTCCTTGCCTTTTGATATCAGAGTGACATTGGCCTTATGAAATGTATTTTTAAAGTTCGTTCTATTTCAATAACATACAACAGTTTGAGAAGACTTGGTGTTAGCTCTTGAAAGACTTTTAAATTTTTAGCAGCAAAATAATTTCTCCCTGACCTTTTCTTTGTTGGGAGGCTATTTTAATATCCATACTGTTGCTTGTTATTCATTTACATTTTATACTCTTCATTTTTATAGATCAAATTTGTCTACAAGCATATATTTTTTCTGGATTTTCTAATTTCATAAAATATAGAATTTCCATGTCAGTAGTATATGTAGTATCTCCATTTTTATTTCTAATTCTATTAATTTGAGTCCTCTCTCTCTCTCTCCCTTTCTCTCTTTTCTCTCTCAATTTTGGTAAGGATTTATCAAGTCTTTTATTGTTCTAAAAATCGTTTCTTTCACCAATTCTTTGTATTATTCTTCTAGACTCAGTTCCTTTATTTTTAGCTCTAATCTTTATTACTTCTTTTTATCTGTTTGGTTGGTTTTCGTTTGTTCTGCTGTTTTCTAAAAAACTGAGATATGCATTTAGGTCATTTATTTGATGTATGTCTGATATTTTGCAATGTGCATTCTTAGGTATAAATATCTATCTTAGAACTGCTTACATTGTATTCCACACATTATGACTTTTTTCTATTTTCATTTGGTTCTTAGAAAGTTTTGATATCTATCTTGATTTTTTTAATCATTCGCTAGCAGTACAAAATGAATTATACAATCTCTGTGTTTGTATATTTCCTGTAGATATTGATTTGTAATTTAATTCCACTATGACCTAATGAGTTTCAGGACGTTATTTCAAACATTTTTTTGTATCATTTAAGACATGATTTATGGTTTGAAAATGTTTTCTATTTTGTAGAAACTTTCATAAGCTGCTGAAAATAATGTACATTCTGCAGTTGTTGGGTGAAATATTCTTTAGCAATTTGTTAAATCTCTGAATTATGTTTTAAATCTGATGCTTCTTTTATTGATTTTTTTTTTTTTTTTTTTTTTTTTTTTTTTTTTTTTTTTTTTTTTTTTTTTTTTTTTTTTTTTTTTTTTTTTTTTTTTTTTTTTTTTTTTTTTTTTTTTTTTTTTTTTTTGCTTGGATGATCTACCTACTAGTGAAAGTGGGGAGTCGAAGAAATGAACAATTGTTGTTTTGGATCCTATCTGTTTCTTTCAAATGGTGTTAACTTTTTGTAATTTATTAAACCAATGCAATGCTTGTTGAATATATAGACATGTATCCACATATATCTTATACATATGTATATGTAATATGGATCCACATATATTTTATATATATGTATATATATGCATATTTACATAAGTATAGATACACTTACTATGTCTTCTTAGTGGAATGTTTCCTTTATCATTTTGTAATGACTTTCTTTGTTTCTTCTGATTAATTTTGCCTTTGAGTATTGTTTTAAAGCTATGAATATAATTATTTCTGTTTGCTTTCAGATTTCATTGCATGGAATATTTTTCCATCTTATAAGTTCAGTCTGTGTCTATCTTTGCTGGTGTGTTGTGTTTCTTACAGGCTGGGAAGTTCTAAGTTGTTTTTATACTCGAATCTGACAGTCTGCTCTTTACTTGAAAACTTTTATATTCAGGTGTATTATTATTAAGGTTTAAAAGTTATATTAGTCAGTGTTTGTTAGAGAAACATATTCAAACATGTATATGGAGAGAATGAGGTAAGATATATATAGAGAAAGATATCGCAGAAAGGAAGGGGCTGTGGTATAGGCTAGAACAATAGAGATATATTTTAGTGAAATTATCCCAGAAAAAGTTCTTAAATCTTGTCAGAATTGAGACATTTTGTTAAGAAAGCAGTTATAGTAACAGACAGGTATGAAAAGACAAAAGAACTACACATTCTATATCTTAGCTAAAAGTTTAGGAATACAATAAGGGAAAAAATATTGAAAGCTGCAAGAGAAAATACCTGGTCAATTAAAAAAGCCTATCAATTAGAATAACTGCAGATTTCTCAGCAGAAACTCTAACGTATAAGAAGGAAAAGGAATGATGTGTTTTAAGCACTGAAAGGAAATTATTACTAGGCTAGATTATTACATACAGTGAAGTTAACCTTCTGGATCATTTTGGGAATTCAACCCAGCATTTTGATTACTTTGAGTGGATGCACTAATGTGAAGATATACCTACACCTCAGCATATATCATATAGGGAAGGCTAAGGTTGGTGCAGGACCAAATGCCTTGTGAACTGCTAAACACCCTACTTTAGATATGACAGAATTCTTTCTGCCTTTGGGCTTTATTATACAGCGAATGGGTCTTATAGTCCCATCTAATGATTTGGTATCTATTCTATTTTCTTTCCTCCAGGGGACAATTGCTCTTTCCATTTTGTACTTACTGGGATTAGAAGAAAAATAAAGTGGACAATTCTGCTGACACCAACACTACAAGACTGGGCCATCCTAGAGCCCAGAATCTACTGTGAACAAGGGAGTTTAGAGGCAGGACCAAGATCCATTCTGCACCTGAGGCGAATTTCTGGACTGAAATTTTTGCAACAAATCAAAAGTGATGCTGGACAAAATAGAAAATGTGTCATCTGGCCCTCCTGACACTTTGACTCATTTCAGAGGCTCCCTGTATGGGTTTGATTCTGTATCCCCCCAACACCTCATGTAATCTGGACAGGGTTGAATTTGGTGTTCATGATTGGTTTGTTTTCTAGTGCTGGGATTAGTGATGTGAGTGCTGCACCCACCCTGGGGTGGAGCAGACTTACAGTAAAAGGGTGAGAGGAAGGTGTGTTTTCCTCTCTCTCTCTCGGTTCATCTTGATGTTTGATGGCCATCATGAATGGCTGCCCCACCATGGCACGCTACCTTGGAGCCAAGTAAATATGGACTGAAACCCCTGAGAACTGTAAGAAATAAACCTTTTCTTCCCTAATTTTGGGCATCAGGTATTCTGTCTCAGCAACAAGTGAAAGGTAAGTAAGACACCCGCTCTTGTCACTGGCCTGGAAACAGGGACAATTAGTTTTCATTTCCCTGCCCCGGGACCTAAATCCCTGGCTCAGTTTTCTGCCATATACCTTCAGTGAAAAGAATCTGCTCCTTGGTCTTACACCTGAATTTGAGAGAGCAGTACCAGGGCCAGTCCTTTAGTCACACAGCATGATACTGACCTAATTCCATCTGAGTCTTACAGCTACACTCGCTTTCATATCCTTGAGCGTGAGCACCAGATCTTCACAGTGATTTGCAGTGACACATGTTAATGCTTGAATTAGTCCAATCAGGGAACCTGCAGATCTCAGTCCAGCGCCAGAATATGTCTAAAGGTTCTCTCTGTGACCACTCCTCTTTCTTTTCTAACTGTGCTGAGTCTTACTTGTCAAGCCTAGCCCTGAATTCCAAGGTATATTCCCATTCTTTCTTTATTGCTCTACTTTCTAATTGTTG
Organism: Dasyprocta punctata; assembly: GCA_004363535.1. Taxonomy (NCBI): domain Eukaryota; kingdom Metazoa; phylum Chordata; class Mammalia; order Rodentia; family Dasyproctidae; genus Dasyprocta; species Dasyprocta punctata. Next base: position 5,920 of record RJWM01047294.1, read on the forward strand.
GGGATTTTCATCTTCTAATGCTGCATGAGAAGTGATAGAAATCTCCTGTATGCCCAGCAAGACAAATTTCAGAGGCTCAGTCTTTGGGTGCCAGCATGCAGAAAATGACCAGGAGACTGTGCCCAATATTGGTTTGCAAAATGGTACATCTGGTACTGGCATTCAGATCTAAAGCCTGGACTTAATTCCTCACATCTCCCAGTTACTTTTTCTTTGTGTTGCCAGAAGTTGCAGCAACAGTACGTCTTTCCCTCTTGTTTTCTCAAATGCATCTATGCTTATTATCCTAAAACAAGACTCTGTCTTTTCTCACCTGTCTTTCTAAGCTGTTGTGAAGGGAACTTGGATAAGAGTACCTGTTTATACTGTTTTATCTGTTATAAGATGATCACTGAAGACTCACATTCAGTTGCCATCCTGGTCCCCATCTCCATATGCTAATTATAAATCAGAGCAAAATTATCATTAAGTATAAATTTGTTCCAAAGGACTTGGTCTAAAAGATGAATAGTATTCCCAAAACTAAATAAAGTGTAAGCATGATTTATCATTTACACAGTGGAAAAATATACAATGTCAATTAATACTTGGGAAATGTTTGGACTTACATTTCTGGTAGACTGCAAAACATTTGAGATGGTATTCTGATATTGAGGTTTTTCTTATCAAGTGATTACTTGCCTAAGACTTGGTGATTTTATTCACAGTGTGGTTTTCCTCCTTCATTCTAGCCTTAAACTAGATGATATTCTGCCATAAATCTAGCCTACTTAAACTATACAATTGCACCATAGGGAATTGTATTTCAGTATTCTGTAGGCAAGGCTAGCCAGATGAGTCTCAGGGAAGCAGAAATGTCTTCTCTGGATCAGTTTTTCCTTATTAAATACATAGCATCAAAAACTATTAAGTTTTCAAACACAGGGGAAGATTCTTATAACAATAGGATTGAGAAACTGACCGTCAGATGAATAGGAGTCCATCAGACAGTACTAACATTTGTGTACTCCTGAAAGATCCCTCTGTTTGATCAAGAGGATTTCCTGGATTTCCTGAGAAAGCTGGGAATGGAAAAGACTGTGAATGAATTTGGAGTAGTGACTAAACACATATTTCCAGACTTTAACACACAATACCCACATATACTTGCTGAAGACCAGTTTTTTTGTCCCTCATAATTGGTAATAAGAAAATTGATTCCCCTGAGTCTGGTAAAAAACCAACCACTACAACAACAAGTCAATATATGTTTGTTTTCTTAATCATTTTAACGTTTTAGATTCACTTTATAAATAATGAAATACAATTTTGATTATTATATTATTTTATAATAGTTTCGTAACTTGATGTTTAACATTTACATTCAGTCTACATATTATTGTCATTACAGAATCTAGTTTTTCATATTTTGTGATATTATGTAACATTAGATGACTTATTTAGAAGTACTGTGCTAAATTAAAATTTCTATTTCCATTAAGTTTTTCTGTGTTTTATTGGTGAATTGTACGTGTATTTTAAATGTAAATTGTACTTTTGAAATTTTTATTTTTCATATTTATTTGATATCATATTGATTCTTAAACCATATATATTAAAGCATTATTGTCATCCCTTACATTTCTGTGTTCTTTGATGAATGATAAAATGTCTGCCAGTATTTCAGCATCCCTTAACTTCAAAATGGAACGATTTTGAATGGCTAAATATAATACCTATCTAACCATAGAGAATCTCTAGAGAAAGAAGTGTGATATAGGATTCTAGAAGAAGATCAAGAAAGGCACATTTTATTAATAGCTTTTCTGTGGATCCTGAACTGTCAATTTAACCTCTCTTCCTTAGTATCAGTACCCATGTGAATAATTCAAGTTATAATATTGCCTAGATGTACCAACAAATATAGCGCATTTAATGTCAGAATTCTATTGGAAATGAATTTCAAATAAATACAAACGTGTAGATAATAATCTAAATGAAATTAAGATCATTGCCTTAAACCAGACTTCTGTAACAGAGTATTATAAATTGAGTAGTTTATCTGCAACAAAAGGCATTTTACACAGTTGTGAATTTAGGTAAATTCAGGATCAAGCTGCCAGTAAATTGGGGTTTGTCCATAAACTATACTAATCTTCTTGTAACCTCACATGAAGGTGTTGTGCTCTCACACTCCAAAAATGTAAGAAAAATCTCATAAATAACAATCTATTCTCGAGAACTGTGACTTCATGACTTAATTGCTTCCAAATACCCCCATTGTCTAATGTTATCACTTGAGAATTAAGTTTCCGTATATGGGTTTGGGAAGGAAACAGTCTGTAATAAGCCAGAGATTGTATTTTTAAGTCTAAAATATATGATAATGATGACAGATCATTTTCTTTTTTGCCTGTTTTAATTATCTTTTATCTCAGGGTTCTAAATATAGTCTTAAGATTAACTTTGTAGTCAATTTATTAAAATAACTACAGACCACGTGGCCACTGATTAAAGCAAACTCTAGGCATTTTAACCTCTTGGTTCATTTTCATTATCAGCATAATTTGGGAAAGAAAATTAGCCTGAAATTAATAGCACAGATATATCATTTTCCTAGAGATTCCATATATCTAAAACCTATAAATGGAATTCTAGCCAAATATGTGTTAAAACTGTGTAGCTCAAACTACAACAAAGCTTCAGTTTCAAAAATCCATTTGACATCTCATCATTGATCTAACTGGCCTTAACCAACAAAAATAAAATAATTTCTTATGTTTTTTTTCTCTTTTGTCAATGCTTGACTTTGCCTGAAAACATGAGAAGTACTCCAAACAAAATAAATTCTAGTTACATTGGAGTATTATTGAATGAAAAATACATATTTCAAAACATTTTCAATATCCCTAGGTAATAGGTTCTAGCCTCAGTATCAAAAGTGTGGCCTGATAGTTTCTGCCTAAACAATAGTGCACCTGGGTGGCCTATTTAAAATACTGATATATAAATCAATGCTTCATTATGAAGTGTGCTGTGTTCATTTGAATATTCTTGAATAGTAATTTTCTGGCCCTAACATTAATCATCCTGCTTTGATACTTGAGATTGTAGCCTAAAAATTCAGTCTTCAAATAAATATACTATAAATTCCAATTCTATCCAGGAAGTAGGTTAAACATTATCTTGTGAGTCCTCTGCCTTTCTGATCCAAGTATCTCAACATGGTCTATGAACATGATCATTTGTTACACTTTTAAAAGTATAGCAATGGCTTACTATGAGTAGATGTTTAGAATGTTCAGAACATATAATAATTATCATTTTGTTTTCTGTTCTGAAGGGAAATATCTTAGCTCTCTTCTTAATAGCCTTCTAGAGATCTCCACAGCAGTTTTTTAAACTGAATTAGGTTGGTGGTTTATTTTCAGACCCAAAATGTTGCCATTTTATATTTTTTAATTACAAAATTCTACCTGAGGATGTATTTGCTTCTATTTGTTTTGTTTCACATTTAATTTCTAGTCCTTGCTTTGGCATATATTGATCTTATAATTCCTTCTTTGCAAGTGAATACACTTTAGTCTTACATCTTACAGATATAACACATACTTAAAAATCTATAAAATCAATTCTAACAGGATTTCTGATGTTAGAACACAATACCTACAGCCATTATTTAGAAAAGAGTTTTATTTTGGTTCATGGTCTCAGGGGGTTCAGTTCATGATTAGCTGGCCACACCAGTCATCATGACACAAATCATAGTAGATCAAAGTCGTTTATTTCATGGTTGCTGGGAAGCAAAGTAACACTACATAAGAAATGACAAGAGACTAAAAATAGTACCCAAATTCACACATCCCTAACCTACCCAGACACACCCATCCAAACACACCCGGAAGTCTGTTTCATCAGTCCTTTGAATAGCTCCCAGGCCAATTAAGTTGATACAATAAAGCTTGATCATCACATCTCTCCCTTTGCTATTTGACACCCAAACACAACTCTTTAAACCTATACTTAATCTCCCAAGAAACTAACATGATATGACTATCTTACTTATTACCGAAAGTGCAATAATTCCTTCACAGAAAGGGTCTACATTTCGTGCATTTTTTTCAAAAGTCCAAGTTAAAAACTCTTCTGAGGCTTAAGGCAACCTCAAGTTGAACCTCTGTAAAGGTAAAAAATAAGTTACATCGTTTTATGGTACAGTGTCACAGGCTAAACATTACCATTCTGAAAGAAGGAATAATATATAGAAAAGAACCAGACCAAAGGTAGACTGAAACCTAAGAGGTCAAACATTCAACCTTGGAACGCTATATCTGGCATCAGAGTCACATAGTGATAAAATGTAAGTTCCAAAGGGATTGTGCTGCTAGACCTCATGGTTTTGCAGGTTGCAGTCCACAACACCTTTCCTGGGGTGGTTCCACTACAGTCTGCAGCTTGGCTTAGCATAAATCCTACATTTCTGGCATCTCTGACTTCCTGGAATCTCTGCAGCACCTTTGGCCCCATTGCCATATCTTCAAACATTTAGTTCTTGGGGGCATTTTGTGTGGCCTCCCAGACCATACTCTGAAATGAAAAATATGTAAGGAGACAGATACTTTTAATGTCATTTATATGACAATCATATATGTGCATATATGCACATATATATGTATATATATTTCATTGTTAAAACATAGCTTAGTTATCTTATCCTTAGGGCTTTTAGAATGTATTTTGTTTCTTTGTTACATTAGGCAAAATTTTATTAAGATAGAGATTTTTTTAAAAAAATAGACCTTTAACAATTCTGATACTGTCTAGAATAAATGACATGTCCAGATTTGTTTAGAGTTACATTTATAGTTTATCTTTAAGCAGATTTAATGCTCATTAAAATAATTACATATCAGAATTCCTCAATCGCTGAATCTTTAATTTAGTTAAAATTGTATATTAAAATAATCATGTTGGTTGGGGTATATTAGTTTCTTGGGACTGCTGTAGCAGCTTTGTGGCTGTATTATTCGCCAAAGAAATAAAAACAAAAGTTTGGGGGCCAGGAATATAGCTCAGCAGCACAGTGCCTGCCTAGCCTAGCAAGCACAAGGTCAAGAGTTCAAACCCCAGTATCAAAGACAAAAGAAAAAAAAAAACTCAGAAGTTTCTCTATATACACATACATATGTCCACTTGTGTGTTGGGGGGGTGTTGCATGTTTTATTGTGTGTGTATTTTACTCTTTTTAAATGGCTGAAGCAGTGTGCACGCTCTCAACTGCAAAGTCTGCATAATAAACAAGCAGAACACAAACTCAAGGAAGACTATTAATACTGCATGTCAAATACAAAGATGTCTGGAACCAGAATTCCTTCTTCCTTGGGAAAGTTTAGTATGTTTTCTCTTAAGGCTTTCATCAAACTGGAATACCAACTACACTGTTAGGGATAATTTGCTTTACTCAGAATCTACTGATGTAAATGTCGTTCTTCTACTTACACAGTGACATCCAGATGTATATGACCAAATAAACAAGTAAAATAGTCCCTAGATAAGCTGATACAAAAATAAACCATTACAATGTCTTTCTGCATTGACATCTCTGTTACAGAAGATAAAAATCAAAAGTAGAATAGATCTTTTGCATTTTCAGCTTTCAATCACTATTGCCATTCTGTGACTGGTGACCGCGTTTCTCTCTTTTCCATCTTCACATTGCTTTCTGATGTGTTCATGGGTACGTGTGTGTGTGTGTGTGCATGATAGATCCTTTCTCTCTCTTGCAAGTCTACTTCTGATTCCATTTAGAGCCTTAGTATGTAACTGATGAAAATGTAATCAGTTCAACATCCATAACTAAATCACATCTTCACAAATTGTTTTTCCAAACAACATGACAGTGATAGTCTACACAGATTAGTAAATGGGCAAATCTTAGAGAGACTTTATCAGCCTACAACTGAATATCATCATCACATAAATTTTCAAAGAAGACAAATGAATTATATATTACACAAGTATTAATTTGCATAAAAATAAGTCAAAGATTTTATTTACAGCTATTGTTTCA
>RJWM01047295.1:0-11959 GCA_004363535.1 Dasyprocta punctata
CATGCTTTTGCTCCTGCAAGCTTTCTTTTTTTGGCTAAGTTAATGAAAATGGGTTTAGGTGCTGGTCTTCTTCTACTGACAGTCTGTTGGTTGGTCTTTTGCTTCTTGTTTGTTGGTGCCAGTTCTGGCGCAACAGCTCTCTTTACTCTGAAGAACTTGCTGCTGAGCCAACCACCCCAGTCAGTTGCTTGCTTGGTGTCTTGTATAAGTTGATGGTCAGCTTTGTTGAATTAGAAGTAAGGGTAATGACCACCCTGTTGGAGAAAAGTGTTCGCTGTGTTGCTTGCCAGCCTGATCACTTAGGGTCGTTGGTTGTCCTTGGTCAAGAGAGTTGTCCGGTCCCACGTGTTTGTTTTGCACTAAATAAATGAGAGAAATAGTTAGTAGCTCTTCAACTCACCTTCTTTTGGTCTGTTGATGTTTGGCATTTAGTGCTTGTCTTCCACGACCTCATCAAACCACCAGTCACACACCTTGCAGACTAAGTTTAACTGAGCTCCATCTGTGGTGAGTTGTTGGTTGGTTTCAGAGGAATCCACTCGGTCTGAAGTGGATGAGTTGTTGTGCAATGTCTCAGAGCTGGTCGAAATGCTACCAGATGTAGAAGGCTCTGCCAATCTTCTTTCCCATGCATTCAGGTCTGCTGATGAGACGGAGAAGCAGTCTCAGTCATTGAGGTTGAGTTCTGGAAATTCATTTGGTGCTCCCTGTCTTTTATGCTTGCAGACTCCTCCCAGCTCTCTTCCCATGTGGGCAGAGTCTGCCAGTGCTCTGTGTAGCTGCTCATTGCTGGATGGTAGTCAAGCTCTTTAAGAGTTTTGAAGATGTTAGGTATTTCTTTTTTTCTGTTTGACCAAACCAACCATCTAGTGTCTGAGTTAATCTAATGTTCACACATCTGTGTTTAACAGGTTCACTGTCTAATAGGTTCTGATCTAATTTCACAGTCAGTTCTGACAGTTGTGATGTCCTTGCTGGTGGTCATTATTCCTGGTGTGGATTCAATGGCCTTGCTGCCCTTTCCCTTTTGGTCTAGCCTGATGCTCTGCCCTGACATGATAGCTTTAAACTGGTTTACTTGCTGTCCTAAGTTACCAGCTTCCTCAATCCAAATTATGTTTTTGCCACAGCAGTCATTGAATGGAAAGTTAACATTTACTGGGTTGTAGCAACCAACATTACCAACCAACTCGCAAGTTTTTTGAGCTCTGAGACTTTTGCCTGTGCTGGCTTGACCTTGCAGTAGGATTGGATTCTTTTTCCCTAGTTGCTTGTTCAGGCAACGCATTATTGCATGTATTACTTTGAATGGATTATAGCCACTTAGTCTTAGAATTTTAAATGTCTTAGAGTTTTCTAGCTGGCTAGTTCTTCTGCCCTTTTCTGCAGTCATTTCACATGCTGTCATGAATTTGCTCATTCTTAGCAGAACCATCTCCATGATGGCTCTGACGAGTATTTCTCCCCCTGGGCTGGCTATGTGACTTATGTAACTCTCTGGGTCTTCTCTCATCCCTTGCTCAGTGGATATGAGTCTCCTATTTTATAGAGTGATAATTGTGTTTGTCATGGTTAGTTCCTTTTTGGTTCTTTCTACCTTTGCTTTGTTTGTTATGGTTCTGCGACTTCGATGTGTGTTGTTTCTTCTGTGTTGTTGTTTCTGTCTTTTTTTAAGAAAGTATGTCTGGATCTGTGTTCTTGTGTTATAATCTAAGAAATCTATTGAGTTTGCACTATTGATCTGCAGTAAAATTTAGATGTGTTCATGTATTCTGGTTGCTTGCCTAGGAAGTAATTTATGGTGCAGTGTTTCATATTAATTTCTCTAACATAATTTTTCTTGGTTTGTTGATTTTTGTAGGTAAATCAACTCGATTATTTGCTTCTACCTCCTTCCTCAATTTAATTGCTTGAGACACTGCTAGATTCTTGCATAGAATGGTTAGTAGGTTTTCTACCCTGTCTATGGCAAGCCTCGTCTGCATGCATGTTGCATTTTTATTGTTATTGCCAGTTATGTGCAGCAAGACATGAACATGAGCACCGAGTAAGTTCTGACCTCTCCTTGCATGAACACCACAATGTCACTAGGCTCTGATTTTCTAGCAGTGAAAAAATTAAACAGACAGAGCTGCGTGGCAGTAATTAGCTTACTCACCACAGTTTGTGACTTTGTTGTCCTTTGGTTTCTGTGTGTGCATTCAGTTGCCCTCACATGTCCTTCTGCTAGATCTGCAATCTCTTTCCTTTTGCTCTTTCTTCTGTAATCTGTCTGTGTGATGCTGATGTTGTTTGAGGTTATGTCTTTGAGTTTGAAGGCCAGACTGATGCATTCAATGTCAGCTTGGTTGTTAAGTCAGTACACTGCTTCATTGAATCCTTCTGAGTTCTGTGCATCCATGGTGCTGATGTAGCTGAAAACTCCAGATGAAATAAATTTTTCTTTAAGTTGATTTTCTCAAGTATTGTGTCACAGAAATAAAAAGGGAAGCACATGATTTTAAATGTTTTGCTATAAAGACATTTTCCTAAATTAAGAAAAAAGGGTTTCATTAGGATAATTTTCCAGAGGTAACCCAAAATTTATTAATTTTTAAAATAATTTTTTCCATAAACCTTTCAGCAATTTATACTCACACAATATATTAGACTGCTTGTCTCATTTGATTTTGCCAGCTGGGAGTTATATGGGTCAACTTATTAGACAAGATCAGGTCATGGGTCAATTCAGAAATATAGTTAGGGTGAGAATCATCAAAAGTATATATATTTGCATTTTATAAATGTCATTACAACTCATAATTAGCCTATCTGTAAATTAACCAGCCTCTCTTTTTCCTTAGAGACAACGGCTCTTCTTGTATTTATTTGTTTTTAATTTTTTATTTTAAAAAGCAAAACATAAAAAAGAGAGCAATAATACAGAATTTCAAAAAATAAGAAATCAACACTAGTTAACATATTGCATATTGTTATCTTAGAAGTAGTTGTTCAAGTTACAAAAACTAGGCATGAAAAATGATCAGACAATCAAATAATGACCACACAAACTACTCTTCTTGATGAACTAGCAGAATTAGTAGTATAGATATCTATATTGCACGCTTATACTATATACAGTTATATGTATACAGCTACATACATATTATCTTTGTTACATTTTTCCTTTCCCCATCCCAGTTGTTCTTTAATTTTGAGCACTTTCTTTCCCTTTCATTATTACAATACCTATTGAACATTTTGGATCTTATTACTATTTCAGTTTTTATTATTATTATTTATTTCTTACACTAGGGAGACAATACCATATTTACAAATGTGAGTTTGATTTATTTCACTTATAAGTATAGTCCCAAGTTGATTCCATTTACCTATAAAAGCCTCAAGATAATCCTTTTTTATAGCTGAGTAATATTTGATTGTATAAAAAATAACACATGTTTTTCATTCATTCTGCAGTTGATGGGCATTTTGGTCATTTCCAAGATTTACCTATCAAAAATTGTGCTGCTATGAACATGGGTACACATATATCACTGTGACATGACATTTTCAATTTTTCTGGGAAAATACCCAGAAGGGGAATAGCTGGATTGAATGGAACTTCGAATCCTAGTTTTTGGAGGAATCTCCACACTGATTTCCACAGTGGCCGCACCAGTGTATAGTCCTATCGACACTGGGGAAGGGTTCCTTTTTCCCCAAAGCCCTGGCAAAATTTGTTATCAATTGATTTCTTGATGGCAGCCATTCTTTCTGGAGTGAGATAGAATCTCAATGTTTTAATTTGCATTTCTCAAATGACCAGTGATGTTGAACATTTCTTCATGTATTTATTTACCATTTGTATTTCTTCATCTGAGAAGTATGTGTTCTTCTCTGGATTGGGTCTTTGAATTTGGGGGCCCTGATGTTTTTCAATTCTTTATATGTTCTAGATATAAGTCCTTCATCTGAGGGACAGTAGACTAAAATTATTTCCCATTCTGTGGGTTTTCTTTTCACTTTACTGGTGATTTCTTTTGAAATGCAAAAACCTTGTAATAAGATGAGATGGCAGTTGTTGATTCTTTAAAGTACTTCCTGTGCAGTTTGCTTTTTTTTCATGAACTCTCTGTCTACCCCTATGTATTCAAGACTTCTACCTAACTTGTCTTCCAGTAGATTTAGTGTTTCTATTTTAATATTTATATCTTTGATCCATTTTGATGTTACTTTACTGCATGGTGATAGACATGGGTCTAGTTTCAGTCTTTGGCATGTGGAAAGCCTATTTTTCCAGCACCATTTATTAAAGAGGCTATCTTTCTTCCCATGAACATGTTTGGCCCCTTTGTCAAATATAAGTTGGCTGAGTGTCTTTGTAGTTGTATTTGTATCTTCTAATCTGTTTCACTAATCCGCAGATTTTTTTTTCCAGTACCATGCTGATTTTATCACTATAGTTCTGTAGTACAATTTCAAGTCAGGGATTGAGATGCCTCCTGCCTTGCTTTTGTTGCCCAGAATTGCCTCTCCTATTCTAGATCTCTTCTGCTTCCAAACGAATTTTAGGAATGTTTTCTCTAGATCTGTAAGGTATGTTAATGGTATTTTGATTGAGATTGCTTTAAATCTGTATAACAGTTTTGGGAGTATAACCATTTTCACAATGTTGGTTCTTCCTAGCCAAGAGCAAGGGATATCTATTTTCTAACATCCTCTTCAATTTCCTATTTTAGAGTACTATAGTTTTCAGCATATAGGTTTTTAATGTTCTTTGTTAGGCTGATTCGTAAGTATTTCATTTTTTGGGATGCTATTGTGAAAGGTGTTATTTCCATAATTTCTCTCTCACTGAGTTTGTTGTTTGTGTACAGGAATGCTATTGATTTTTGAGTGTTGACTTTCTATCCAGATACACTGCTGAATTTGTTTATTAACTTTAGTAGCTTTTTGATGGAATTTTTAGGGTCTTCTATGTAGAATATCATGTCATCTGCAAATAGTGATAATCTAACTTCTTTCTTTTCTATCCTTATTCCTTTTATTTCTCTCTCTTGTCTTAGTGCTCTGGCTAATGTTTCCAGTGCTATATTGAATAGGAGTGATGATAGTGGACATCCTTATCTTGTTCCTGATTTTAGAGTGAAAGCTTTCAGTTTTTGCCCATTTAGTATAATATTGGCTGTTGGTTTGTCATAGATGGCTTTTATCAGATTGAGGTAGATACCATCTATTCCAGATTTCTGTAAGGTTTTTATCATGAACAAGTGTTGGACTTTATCAAAGGCTTTTTCTGCACCTACTGAGATGATCATGTGATTTTTGTCTTTGACTCTGTTGATGCGGGGTATTACATTTATTGATTTGCATATGTTAAACCATCCCTGCATTCCTGGGATAAATCCCACTTGATTATGATGTACAAACTTCTGGATGATTTGCTGCATTCTATTTGCCAGTATTTTATTAAGAATCTTTACATCGGTGTTCATTAGGGACATTGGCCTATAGTTCTCCTTTTTGGCTGGGTCTTTCTCTGGTTTTGGTATCAGAGTAATACTTGCCTCCAGGAGTGAGTTAGGGAGGATTGCTTCTCCTTCAATTTCATTGAAGATCTTGAGAAGTATTGGCATTAAATCTTATCTAAATTTCTTGTAGATTCAACTGTGAGTCCATCAGGACCTGGGCTTTTCTTTGTTGGTAAATTTTTAACCACATTTTCAATTTCAGTAGCTGATAATGGGTTATTCAAAATTGTTTTATCTTCTTGATTCAGCTTTGGTAACTCATGAGTTTCTAGGAATTTGTCCATTTCATCTGTGTTTTCCACTCTATGTGAGTAAATATTTTCAAAGTAGGTATTTATGACCTTCTGAATTCCCATGAGATCTGTAGTAATTTCTCCCTTTTTATTTCTTATTGCTTGAATTTGAGTTTTTTCTTTCTTTTTCTTGATAAGGTTGGCTAGAGGTTTATCAATTTTGTTTATTCTCTCAAAGAACCAGCTCTTTGATTCGTTAATTCTTTGTATTGTTTTCTTAGTCTCAATTGCATTAATTTATGCTCTATCTTTATAATTTTCTCTCTTCTGTGAGCTTTGGGTTTGACTTGCTCTTCTTTCTCTAGAAGCTTGTGGTGTAGCATTAAGTTATTTATTTGTGCTCATTCTGTTTTTCTTGATGTGACAATTTATTGCTATATATTTCCTTCTTAGAACTGCTTTCATTGTGTCCCACAAGTTTCAGTACGTTTTATCTGCATTTTCATTGAATTTTATTTAGGTATTGTTTAATTTCTTCTTTAATTTCATCTGTAACCCATTGGTTATTCAAGAGGTTGTTACTTAATTTCCATGTGCTTATGTAGGTTTTGCAGCTTCTTTTGCCATTAAATTCCAATTTCAGTGCACTATGATCAGATAATATGCATGGGATAATTTCAGTCCCTTTGCATTTACTTAAGCATGTCCTATGGACTGATACACAGTCTATTTTAGAGAACGTCACATGTGCAGCTGAGAAGAATATATATTCTGATGTTGTTGGGTGGAACACTTAAACATCTACTAAGTTCATTTGTTCACAGGTTTGATTCAGTTCTGTTATTTCTTTTCTGACTTTTTGTCTAGTTGATCTATATGTTTGTGACAATGGGGTATTAAGGTCCCCTGTTATAATTGTGTTATTGCATATTTGGTTTTTCATGTCTGCTAGTATTTGTTTTATATAGTTGGGTGCTTCTGTATTTGGTGCATATGATTGTTAGCTCTTCCTTTTGAATTTTTCCTCTAAGAGGTATGTAGTGATCTTCATCTCTTTTGTCATTTTTGGTTTGAGGTTCGCACTGTCTGCAAACAGGATACCTACCCCTGCTTTTTTGGGGATCCTGTCACATGGAGTATTATTTTCCATCCTTTGACTTTTAATCTGTGAGTTTCCTTTTGAGTCATATATGTTTCTTGTGTACAGCTTATTGTTCAATTCTGTTTCTTGATCCATTCTGTCAACCTATTTTTTTCAATAGCTGAATTGAGGCCATTTACATTGATGGATATAACTGATATGTACTGGCTCAACTTTGTCGTGTTATTTTCCTTTTGTTGATTTTCTGCTTTTTCCCCTCATTTAATTGCTTGTCCTGTCTGGTAGTTTCTTTCTATTGTTGTTCTGGGAATTGTAGTCACTTTTCTCTTTCTAGTATGTCTTTCAGTACTCTGGTTTTGTGGACATGAATTTCTTCTTTGTCATGAAAGTATCTTATTTCTCCATTAAATTTCAAATAAAGTTTTGCAGAGTACATCAATCTGGGTTGAAAGTTGTTTTCTTTCAGGGCTTGAAACACCTCACTCCAAGCTTGTTTTGACTTGAAGGTTTGTGCTGAGAAGTCTGCCCTGATTCTAATAGGCTTTCCTTGATAGGTGAGTTGTGTCTTTTCTCTAACAGCTTTTAGTATTCTGTTTTTATGCTGCATTTCTGGAATCTTAATTATTATATGTCTGGGTGTAGATTTATTTTGGCCATGACTGTTTGGCACTCTATGTGCCTCACTTATCTGTATATCAGATTCCCTTCCCAAGTTTGAGAAATTTCCTGCTATTACTTCTGTGAATAGTTTTCCTATGTCATTTGCATTGACCCCTACAACTTCACTGATGCCTATTAGTCTTATACTGTTTCTCTTTGCATCATCTTGAAGCTATTGAAATGTCATTTCATGCTACCTTGTTATTTTTAAAAGTTCTTTCCTTTCATGATTGCTAGCTGCAATCCTGTCCCCAAGCTCTGAAATTCTAGCCTCAGCTTCATTCAAATGGCTTTGCCAGCTTTCAATAGAATTTTTTTTATTTCTTGGATATCTCTTTGAATTTGTTTCATGTGTTCTACTTCTTTTCTATATTGTTCATTCAAGGTTTCCATCATTTTTCCATGCTTCTGTTCTATAGCCTCATGGATTTGTTTCTTTATTTCACTTGCTATCTTTTCAGAAATTTCAGGTGTATGACTTTTAATGTCCTCTATTTTGATGTCTCCTGTACTTGTTCCTGATGGACTGGATGTCTGAGATTGCATTTTGATTTTCTGTTTTGCCATTTTCACCTATTAGGTTAATATTTGGTCTTTTCAATTCCACTAGTCTCAGCCATCCATAGTGTATGTGTTGGTGTCCTACTGTGTGGTTAATGTTGGTCCAACTGCTGGTCCCACAATGAAGGGGAGGGCCAGTCACTTAATTCCTCCTACAGGGCCTATTGGATGAGTCCTATATTCTTCCTAGGCTGACTAGCCTAGGGGTATTGATGTAAGTCAACCCTTAGTTCCTGTTGTTACTACAGCCAATTCAGACTGTTCCAGGTAACCAGAGGGACCTGGCTATAGTGTGCACCTCAGCTGGGACCCTACTGTGTCACTGAGTGTCTCCTAAGTCCTTTTGATTACCTCCAGGTTGGGGGAGGCCTTGTCAGCACTCTCCTCAACCCATCTGGTGTTCTCTGTATGGAGGGAGGACGCACCCACACTCTTGCCAGGCTCACCAAGATCCTATAGCTGGGGGTGGGGGAGCTCACTACTGCTCCTGTTTACCCACTAAGGTTCTCTATTTAAGGGGGAAACTCACCACACTGTCACAAGTCACTGAGGTCCTCTGTGTGCACAAGGTGTCATTGAGGCTCCCATCAGCCCAGCAAGGTAGCAAGGTTCTGCAGGTGGTGGAAGGGGTCGCTGATTGTCCACTGGTTGCAGTGGTCTTTTGGGTGGGTGGGGGAGGGTGACCTATGTTCCCGCTGCTGTCCTAGGTCCGGGGAGTGGGGTGAGGAGGAGGAGCAACTAGCAATCTTGCAGCTGTCCTCGGTCTGGCGGGGGCAAACTCTTCTTGTGTTTATCCATCTGTCTTTTTTCCATGAATCATGCCATCTTGCATCATAATGATTTTTAATGGGTTTGTATTTTTGAGTGGATAAAGTGTCAGGAACACTATGGGGCAGTCTGAGTGCAGAATCCTTCTGATTTTGAAACAAAATCATTACTCTTTTTATGTTTCATTAATCAAATCTAATTTCACATAAAATTTTTTGGAAGTTTTGCTGTTACTCTTTTCAGTGTATAAAGCTTAATTTTATTAAAAATCAAGTCTCTCTTTTCAATGTCATTTTATTAGTTTGGGGCACTATATAGTTAAAACCAAAGTAAAACTAGAATATTGCGCTTTTTAAAGGAAAAGTAAGAGAAAAGATTGACTGAGAAAGGACTACAATGTGCAAGGGATAGTCAATACTAATCATATACAACATTTCGTTTATGTGTTTCCAAGATACTTTTGTTTGTTGAGACAGAGTCTTGCTATGTAGCCCAGGTTGTCTTAAACTCATGGGGATCCTCCTGAATCAGCTTTCCAAGTGCTACCATTCCCAGTTTGGTATCAAAATATGCTTGAAGGGTGTATTATTCCCATTTTACAAACCCTCAACTTTAAATCTGATAGTTCAGTTAACACTGTTAGAAGAAAAATATGAGAAAGTGTCTGAATTGAGGTGAAAACCTAGACAAAGCTTTTTCCAAGAAATTGGGAATATATTTATTCTTTTCAATGGATTCTAACTGGCTTTATATAAGTTTCTAAGTGATATAGGTGGCATTTTTAAGAAAAAATGTCTTTTGACTAAATGTGATTATAATTACATTTTTTCTTGTTCAAAGAAGTGATATGTATAAATGAGTTTTGAAAATAATTCCAAAATTTAAAATATTGCAAAAATGAAAATTATACACAGAATACCCATGTACTCTTTGCAATAATTCACCTCTGCATTTGACTCCTTTGTCTTTTTAGTAGTTGTTCTCTTTGTGTCTCTACATCTGCTACAATTCTGTTTATTTGCAGTCAAGTTACAGTATGTTCTTTCCACCAATTATTTCTGAATGCATAAAAATAGCTATATTCTTCATTTACCACAATACTGTAATCAGCTTCATAAATTTACTTGGATACTTTCACACTTTCAGGTAATTCTTCATGTTTCAGTATTTACAGTTGATATTATAATATCCATATGTCCCTGATATCATTTTTCTCCTTCCATTGTGAAACTGCATTTGAAGACAGTAGAGGGAAGTTTTATTTTCACTGATTTCATCTCTTAAATGCCCTTTATTCTGAAACACTTTTATACCCTTTTTCTGCCTTTCATGAAATTGACATTATGAAGATTTTATTGTACCAAACTTTTGTTTTTATGTAAGGTATTTATCCTTCTATAGTTCCCCATGTTTTTCATGATTAGTTTGATATTAGGCATTCAGGATGGTATCTTAAAAGTATCATGTAACTGATCAAAATATTAAATAACTGGCCAAGTTTTTGCCTGATTACTGCATATTCAGTGGTACTTTTCTCTCCCACTCAGCTACAGCTAGTAAGCAATGCTGAAGTCACACTCTTGAGTCCATGAAGCTATGTTTTCATCAAAATTTCCCCATAAATCTATCATCAATTGGTATTGTTTCCCTGATCCAATGTTGCTATAACGACTGTGAAATGATAATTTACCAATTTTAGCATCGCCATCGCCTCCACATTTACCATTTCCTTCTCAGTGTTCTACTGTATGAAACAGATGTCACCCATGCATCCATCCATCTATCCATACACCCATCTATTCATCCACTTTTATAGGCATGGATATTTGACTTCCTATTTTTGTAAATTGTAACCATCTTTCCTAATTATGTTGATGTTCAAATGGTTCCTGTTTTGACCAATAGTCACGAATAGAAGGTGGAGTTTTGCATCCTGGTAATATGTAGGTCTTAAATAACTTACTATTTTATAGAATAATAAAATACTCAAATTCATATTGTACCTACCATCCCTAGTTCTGAAATCTGTCATTTCTCAAAAGGACCTTGGTTCCCTTTAAGTAGAAAACGGTATTAGGATCCAAGCTAAGGGCCTGGCTGTACTCACTGATAATATGCCATTTTCTGATTGTCCTTGCACAACCAGAGGCAGGAAGTGTATTCATTGGCACATACATATGTGAAAACGTAAAACATCCAAAATCTATAAAACATTCTGTGTATGGCACTTAAACATGTGTATTCATTTATTTATATATTTTTTTAAAAAATCTTGATTTCATACCAATATCTCCAATTCTAATCCTTTCTCACATGTCATACTGGTGTGTCCCTTTGAAAAGTGACTTTTCAATAAATTTTTGGGGAACTTTAAAGTCTACAACCATCTCTTATTAGTAATTACACAAAGGCATCAGTGTTTGTGTGTTTAATAAGTAGCTATGTTCATTGCAGTTAGACAGCTCTTAAGGAGAGAGTAAAAATTATGTTGAATAAAGTCATATTTCAGTTAGATGGTATCTTTGTTAGCAGCAATTAAGGAATATTTTCCTTAATTTGCTTGAGTATTTCCAAAAATACCATAATGATCTTCAGGTCACACATGGTCACACATGTCACTGTATAAAAACTCTGGTCTTGGTGAAGCAGATCTTGTCTGATAATTGATAATTGATGATTTTAAAACAAAGTACAAAATGAATTTTTTGGTATGATACAGTGCTGCTTCTAAGGCTTTCTGTAAAAGGTTGAGAGAACATCACAGTTGTTCCTGAGAGTAATTGAGACTCAGCAATGCTTCGGTGATACAGGAAAAGGGTAACAATGCATAACTGGACTAGGACTTCTCTGGAGAACACCTCATAGCTTCGCTTATATTACTGAGTGGGGGAATACTTAAATAATAAATGTTGTGTAAAATTTTGTGACCCACTTACATTGTTTAATTAATGTAGTAATTCGAACTGTAAAAAGTTATAGCCTGGATTGCATATACCTTAATACTCTTCATGCATCATTTATAGTTATGATAGCCTGCTTTCTTGGGATGGTTAGGGGTCAGCAATGTTAAATAATTCAGTGTTCAGTCTCCCTTGTGTCCAGATGGCACATCATGTTAAATT
>RJWM01047296.1:0-11960 GCA_004363535.1 Dasyprocta punctata
AGCATAAGTAATTTAAAAATATCAGATGTTGGCAATATGAGAAAATAGGAATGCTCATGTACTGATGTGGTAGTTTAGATAAAAGAATCTATTCTTTAGAACAATGGCTCAGTATTCAGTGATCTAGAGTAAATGTCACAACCCCTCCATTTGTGTCCCAGCTCCACAGTGAGACATATACAGCAACATCCATTTCCTAGTTAGCTATAGTAAAAAGGCAAAAGAGAAACTCAGCAGCTTTCACTATAAAACAGGATAAGAAAATGGAGTATGACCATGTGACAGATTACCAAATAGTTGAAGAATTAAATCATTGTATCCAATCATGTATTAAAGTTGAGAACACGATGAATATATGCATATGTGTGTGTTTGTGTAAATATAAATATGCATGCAAAAGCTTTATGGAAACTAAAACACACACAACATTGAGTTTATTATTTTATTTTATTTTTTATTTTTTTGTGACACGAGGGATCAAACTCACAACCTTGTGCCTGCCAGACAGGTGCTTAAGCCACAGGGCCAAACTTCCAGCTCTAGTTTTTTGAGGCAGGGTCTCACTATATACCTCAGGCCAGCCTTGTGCTCTCATAGCCCTAACCAGCCTTGAACTCACAGCACTCCTCCTACCTCAGCCTCCCGAGTGCTGGGATTAAAGGTGTGCCCCACCACGCCCGGCTCTACAGCATTGAGTTTAAATTGGCATGTATATAACTATGTCTAAATAAGTCTGTAAAGATGGATTTGGTGATTATGTACTCAGAACACTGGATTGAGTGTCTAAACAGAGAGTGGATAAGTGACAGGAAATGTTGAAGGGGTGAAAGAAGAGATGGAAAAAGGAAAGAAGGGAGGGATGCAGGAAGGAAATTCCACCATAAACTAATTTAATAGTTAGGAAATGTATTGCTTCCCACTCTGGAGACTTTGCCAGCCACTCTGTCTCCTCTTCTCCAAGAGTCTCTGTGTGCCCTGCTCTGTCTCATTCCCCTTCAGCTGGCAGCAAGATGTTTCCAGTACTCCAGTTCTACCCACACACAATAAAGTTTAGAAGAACAAGACAGATGATAGTTTGGAGAGACTTAGAAGAGAGAGTTTTCCTGGAATATCACACTAAACCTCGATTTATTCTTATTGACCCAAATTTGACCACATGAGCTGTCCTGGAGGCATCACTGAATGTGACAGAATTGAGTTTACCTGGGAGACTTGTCCCACCAATAGAGCTGGAAGTAGGATTGACATCTAGTGAGGAGAGTTCAGACATACGCCTAAACATGTCACAGTGCACAGGACGGTCCCTCCAAACTGACTGTTATCCATCCAAAATGTCAGAATTCCTGCCATGTGCCTTATAGGCTGTAGGTGGGAGGGATGAATTACTGAACAATGTAAGTAGAACTTCTAGGAAAGAAAAAGGAAACATACACAATTATTTACAAATAAAATCCCATTTAGAGGAAAAGAATGCCATGAGGTAAGAGTGGTGTTACTCCAGCTGGTGGAGGTCACAGGTAGGTGTTTTCAAGAATGGCTAAAGAAAGCTGTTTTGGGGATGGATATACAAGGCCCCAGATCCCAGAGTACTACAGAGCTTGGCTGTTGGGAGCCATTGAAGCTGGAAAATGACCCACACATGACCTTACCAAAGTAACAGGGAGCACCTGGGCCAACCATGTGAAAAGGTTGCTACAGCCCAGAAAACTAGGCTCCCAGACAATCCAAGCAATGGGTTGCTAGGCAGAGGGGCTGAAATTGACATCATCCTTCCCAGTATGTAAATAAACAAGCAGCATTTGTTGAGCAGTACCTTTCCTCCCACCAGGAGTATAAGGGCTCCACCTGACCCCAGGTTTGTCTCTTTCTTTATTTTTCTCATCCTCTCACGGTCCTTCACCCCAAGAACCTCAGGAGCCATGTGGGTCGTGGCACTTGGCAGTTTTGTAAATTTAGCAAATTTCATAACCTTTCCTTGTTCGCTACACATAACATTAGTGTCTTGAAATCAATCACATTTTTCTAAGAATAACACATAGCTCAAATATGAAATTTAGTAAAATTAAATCTACAGGACCATCCAAAAACCATATAATCCTTGATTATATGTTTCTAGATGAGACCTCTATCTAGCAAAGTTAGAGAACATTATCAAGAATAAAGTTTTAAAAACAAAATAAATGAAGAATATATTAACTTCATGGTTTAGAAGACTCATTAGCATAAAGTAACACCCCATCCCCTCTTCAGTGGCCTGAAATTTAATTTTTTAAATTTATTTTTTATGGTATTGCGGATTGAACCCAGGGCTTTACACTAAGCTACTTCCAGAGTCATTTTTTTAATTGCTTAGTTTGAGACAATGTCTTGCTAAGTCACTAAGTTGTTCAGATTGAACTTAACTGGTGATCTTCCTGCCTCAGCCTCCCAGTGTGCCATAGTTTTAACTTTTATACATCATCTGTAAGATGAAAATAACGATATTATCTCGTAGTAGTGGTTTTAGATTAATTTATTTATGTTTTATTTATTTATTTATTTTTTTGCAGCACCAGGGATCGAACTCACAACCTCACACCTGCCAGGGCAGGCGCTTAAGACACTGAGCTGAACTCCCGGCCCTAGTTTTTTGAGGCATGGTTGCACTATGTAGCTCAGGCCGGTCTTGTACTCGCATTGTAGCCCAAGCCCAAGCCGGCCTCGAACTCACAATGCTCCTCCTACCTCAGCCTTCTGAGTGCTGGGATTAAAGACGTGCGCCACCATGCCCGGCTTGGTTTTAGATTTAAATGAGATAGTCATGCAAAGAGATCATCATAGTGCCTACCATACACTAATACTCAACAAAGGCTAGATAATACAATTTTTTGTTCTATAAGGCATTGATACTTAAAGTAATTTTTGAAAGAGAGAAAATTTTGCAGACATATGGTGAAGAGTTAGAAAGATGAGCATTTCAGAACAGCAGAACTTTCAGGTGAGGTCCTGAGTCATAAATAAAGCCAGATTCATTAAGGAAACTGGCAGTATTTTCTTATCTTTTTTTTTTCTTTTTTTGGTACCAGGGATCGAACTCACAACCTTGAGCCTGCCAAGCAAATACTTAAGCCACTGAGCTAAATTCCCAGCCCTATTTTTTGAGGCAGGGTCTCACTATGCAGTTCAGGTTGGCCTTGAACTCACTTTGTAGCCCAGGCTGGTCTCGAACTCACAACGCTCTTCCTGCCTCAGCCTCCCAAGTGCTGGGATTAAAGTCATGCACCACCATGTCTGGCTGGGAACTGGTAGTATTTTCAATGGACTGGTGTCAGGGTGATGCGGGAGTTACGGATGTTGGGAGAAGTAGAAGGGAAGGCAGGGACTAGGTCAGCCTCCTCCCCACACTCCTATATTACTTTTCTTTGTTATAGTTTTACATCAATGAAATCTTTTTCAAAACAATTCTAATCCATCTATATCATCTTTGAGTTTTTGAAACTGATACTACATTGGGAAAGCTATCTTAATTTGAAGTTGGGGTAGTTGTTGTAAGAAAAACTACTCCCTTAATACAGTCAGGCTCCAGTCTGCAAATTCAATGATAGAGCCAGATGTTGCTTATTGCATTAGAACCCTTTATCAAGAGATTGCATAGGGGAGGTAAGATCTGGGGATGACAGGGGACTCAGACAACACTTGGCCCATCCTACATGAAATTCTTCAAGGGACCAGAGGTGTTATTTGGACCACTGATATAGACAGAAATGAACAATACTGCCATGAGCATTAAACTATGTGAACGGTTCAACTTTAAAAGGACCAAGAAGGATGTGAGGTTTTTAAACGTAGTCCAAGGTCATTTATAAGAATATGCCTTTAATACATTTAATGGGAGAGAAAAAATTTACCAGATAAAGATCAACATGTTTTATTTTTCTTTGAAATTCTGCTGTGAAAGGATAAACAAAAAGGGAGGAAATGTAGCACAGTGGACATTATCTTATGTTTCCTTCCTGGACAGCAGAAAATACAAATTTCAGAGTTGAAGGCAAAACCATTTATCCCAGCAGCTCTCAGGCAGGAGCGATATTTTCTGTCCTTCATTTCTGTTCTAACCATCGAGTCTCCAACAGTTTTCCCTTAAAATAAAAAAAAAGAGAGAATAAATTACATTCAAGTGCACAATGAATGATAAGAAAGATCTGGTTTGCTTTTGTTGTTTCTTTATAATTTAAATATATCTGCAGCTCTTCTTTCAGAGTGACAAGCGCTCCTGGTCTAAGACACAGTCAGGCTCTGTCTCCTGGGGGGCCAGGCCATCAGCAAGTGTCTGTGATATTTTCCGAAGGTGAAACAAGGGCAGGCAGGGACAGAGTCACATCAGTGTTCTTGCATAGGCTCCACCAGGAACAAAACACACTGCCTGATTGAGACTATGGTCTACATGGTCTCTCATCAGCATGATGAAGCGACATGTCATCCTCAGGGTTTCAACAGGCTGCTCCCAGGATTGGCATGGCCTGCTCTGTCCTTACTGCATTTTAGAATCTGTCTCAACCGAACAGGAGACTAGTATGACTGAAGAATTACGTCTCTCTTAAGAATTTCTTCATGCAGGCTTCCTGGCCCCTGCCTGTCACTCAGGCACCATTCCAGAGCCTGGCTCCTGAGGAAGTGACTCACACTGTGTGTACCAGTGGGGTGGTGGTTGCTACCCACCTCTGGGGTGAGTACCTAATAAATATCACCCTGGGGAGTTCGCCCAGGGATCTGGGTGGGTGGATGTGCTTGCAAGTGCCAGTAATTACAACAGCAGTTTTTTTTTTTAAATCTATGTATTGCCTTCTCTTAAAACTAACTTTCTCTTTTTCCATTTCTCCCTCATTCATTTTCCTACTTTCCTTTTTCTTTATTTCTCTTCCCCTTCTTTCTTTTCTCTTTTTATTCTTTTTCTGGAAATTTAAAAAAAATTATTAGTTGGCAATAAAAATTAAATAAAAATAAGGAAACCAGAAATTATCATTAAATTTCAGCCCAATTCAATTGCCTACCAAGGATCTAAATCTTGACAATTTCATTTTATTTCATAAAAAAGAATGCTAGCAAGTGTTGACAGCATTGTAACTCACGAAGGATTCTTTTCCCTGATAGAATCAGAGAGAATGGAAAAGGAATACATCTATTTTATGATCTGGTCCAGGGTGGGCCAATGCTGTATCCATATGTCTCTTAAAGGTTCACACCTGTTAGCACCAGATCAGAAAACCAGTGGAACTAAGCATTGCTGACACAGCCATAATCTCCAGCTCAATTCCTGGCAAACCTCTTTATTTATTCAGAAAATATTTATTCAACTTGTGACCTGTGCTGGACACTATGCTAGGTGCTGGTGGACCCTGGAAAACAAGACAGACACAATTTTCCCTTTATGGAATGACCTTCTATGAGTTGGAGTAGAAAATACACAAGTGAATTCTAAGTCAAATACATGGTAAGTTAGAGTGTAATAGAAAGTAAGAAAGTTAGTTGTGCCATGGAAAATAAGATAGCAAGAATGGGGCATTGAGTTCTGGGGTTGCGTCCAGCTGCAGTTGGTAAAGGACACCCCAAGCCTGGCCCAGCAGACAGAACACACGCTGGCTTTGTGGGAGGAGCAGGGAGTTTGACATGGCAGGGCAGAATGGATGAGGGGCACACAGAGGTCATTAGCAACCGGAGAGATGACCGATTACACAAGGCTCCATGGCCCAGCTGGGCCTCCATTCTGCAGAGTGGAAGAGCAAGCTGACTAAATGTGCCTTAACTGTCCCATATCTCCCAGCATCAGTTCACTCCCTCATGGGCAATCCAGCCCCATCCTTCCAGGGAAGGAGGGAGCACTGGCAGGCTCTAGTATAGACCTGAACCACACACCCACAAGGTAAGGGTCTGGAGTGGGGCAATTCTTCAATGTAGTTTTTCTCCTCATTGGGTTATACTAGAGTTAGTTAGATCAGTGCCCTGCTTTTGAATTCTATTGCAGTGTCAGGAAGAACAAAACTCTTTTGCAATTTCTATTTTACATATCCACGTTTGGGTGCATGGGATAGTTATCTAACCAGAAGGAGGAAGGGAGAACCGTAAGGAAAAATGTGCAGAAATAGCACATTAAAATAGCTCCAAATTTATGTAGAAATATAAACTAGGTGAAACTATATAAGATGAGTCATAGGAGAACAGTAAACTTTGTGATTTCTAGATTGGGTAGAGCCAGATTCTTGAAGTTTAAGAGGAGTAAAAGTCTTGCAAATACTAACTTTTCCATGGTTTGGTCAATAAAAGAGCTGGCTGTGTATTATGGTGATTTGAAAGAAGTTGAAAGGTTTTTCTGATTACCAGATATGTCTCGTATTTTATTATACTACAGATAATTGGTATAGCAGGAACTGATTATTAAGTGTAGACTCTCTGAGTACAGCGACTGAATAATTCCTAATCAGCAACTGATACCATAGCCGAAATTAAGAGTGAGCAAGTGTTAGTTGAGATATAGAGAAAAAGAGGAAAATTGAGGAAATGTACAGGGAAAAAAGGTTTTATGTAGGTTCTCCTACGGAAGCTGCACCCAGAGCAATGTGTGTGTGTGTGTGTGTGTGTGTGTGTGTGTGTGTGTGTAGAAAAATAAGCACCATAACTCTGTACAGTCTTGTTTATCTCTCTTGATTTTAAAGGGAAACATGGCACATAACAGGTAACATACTGACTTCAGTATGTTTAAATCAATTCACTAAATAAACCAATGGTGGTAATTTGAGTAGGGAAAAGGTAGAATATAAGAACCTAGGAACTTTATGAGGGCAGGAATGTGGAAGTGAAAAGGAAGGAAGCCTAGGAGGGCAGCGATGATCAAACAGAGATGATGGGTCTGTTTCAGGACAGGTGCCACCCTTATAATCTGCTCCAGGTTCTAGGAGTCACGATCTAAATAGTTTATACACATGACTTGGATAACAAGAGCACAAGTCTGTGTTGTGCCCAGGTAATCCTTTGTCTCTCCAGTGCCTCAGAGTAAATATGGGGCTGTTATCTTGTTTCAAGTGTGTTTCTGTAAGACGTTGCTTACCTACGGGTGTGGGATGTGTGTGTCTGTGGGTCCTTTAGAAATCTGTTTTGTTAGAACTTTTAAAGAGTCTCTGAAGCTGTGGCAACAGCACTGGCCTAGAGTTTTAGTATTATACATGGTGCTGATATCTCTAGAAGGAAAATCTAAATTGGAAGGATGCTAGTCCTCTGTATACTTTGAAATGCAATTGAATCATTCAAAGACTTTTTAAAAATTGAGATTTCCAAGCCCACTATGATTTGGGTCTACTGAATTCTAACTTGTTCTTTTTCTTTAAGTTTTTAAAGTCCATGTAGTTATTTCTGAAATTGGTGTCCTGGTAATAAGAAAGTATCTGGGTAGAAGTCGGAGTCACCTTTGGCAAATCTCTTAGACTTATAAATTATGTCTCCCTTGTATGAAAAATATAAGTACTGTACTAATAGTAACTTCCTTTATCGTAAGGAATGCTGGGGTATCCAGTATGCAATATGCAGTTAGTGTACGGTTTTACCTTGTCATGCACCACCTCTGTAACCTTGGTTTCATACTTCTCTTACCTGTAAACAGTTGGATGCAAATGATCACCTATCCTAAGGGATGCAGACTAATGATCAAAAGCCTGAACTTTGAAATCAGGTATTCAGAATTCTGTATTGTCACCTACTCGCTAGGCAATCTGCCCAGAGCCCTTGAAGATGAAGCTGGTGTGTGTGTGTGTGTGTGTGTGATTTTTTTTCTCACCCTTTCAGAAATGATGATATTCATACCTGTATCACACGGTGGGTAGGAGGCTTAATATAGTGTGGTGCCTGGCACAGAGGGAGAGTTCAGTCTCTGCACTCACTTCTGTTGCATCGGCATTCCAAACCCAATTCCTGTGTGGGATGAAATTCTGTTTTAGGTGCAAAGGGAACATGCACCAAAGAAATCAGGATGGATGGTATGGCTGAAGACAATTTTAAAACCAAGGACAGCATCCTACAATCCCTAAAATACTGTGTGCGGGTCCAGGTGTTAGCGAAGAGGGGAGTGACTGTGCAGCTTTTGTGAGAAGGTGCCAGTCAAATCTATCTCAAGAAGATATTCTCTAATTTTAGGGAATTTTAAAGCTTAAATAAAGCCAGAAGCCAAGGCCAAGCATGGTTACATAATTTGCCTGAAGTCACAGAGTCAGTGGCAGACTTAAGAAGAGCTGAATTCGAATATCTTTGCTTAATTACAGTATATGATGGTGACTGAAATACAAGAGAGGGTGCTGGGTGAAGATTTGTCAAAATCAGTTGAAGGAGTTTTTTAGCCATGGATTGTGTTTTGGGCAGAAAATGAATTAATAACTACTGCATTGTGCCTGGATCTGCTTTGAGTTTAGCTTTTTTTCTTTTTCTTTTTTTTTCTTTTAAATTGTCTTCTGTCACCCCTAGTCTACATCTATAGTCTAGGCCTATGTCTGGAATGTAATTTCATGCCTATCCTTAGTACCAGAAGAATGATCTTTGTCTTTTTTGTCAATAAATACTGGATCATGCAGAAGCCTTAAAGGACAGATTGGGTGGTTATTGGAGTATTTGAAAGGCAAAGTTCCAGCTTAAATTCACAAAGGGAAAAAGCAAGAAATTTATGCAGGTAGCATCCAGGTTTTACAGTCTTAACTCTCCACTTCGTGTCCACTCAGAGAAAGGTGGAGCATAGGAGCCCTGATTCTGACTCTGAAAGCAGCTTCTAGCAAAGAACAAAGTTGGAGAGATAGACTTATCTCTCAACCTATTTGCAAGGTCTCCCAAGCAGAGAAAGGGAAAAGTGAGGAGGAGTCACCCTTCCTGTGAAGGAACCCTGAGTTACAACAGAGTCACAGAGGGCAGCAGGATGTGCCCACATATAGAGCACAAAAATCAGACCAAACACAGTAAGCTGTGCAGAAAAGACAATGCACACAGGGTTGGCAGAACCAGAGCACTGCCTCAGCCCCCTGCCACTCTTAGGTCCATTTCAGTCCTTTATTCCCTAAGGAAGCAATTAACAGCTGTAATATTAGCAGCTAACCGGTCTTAGCAACTGCTGTGCTTTGGATGGAGAACTGAGTGATACGCACCTAGTCTCACACTGATCTTCCTTGAAAGGTACCACTTTTAACTGTCAGTTACAGATGAAGAAATTGAGGCTGCAAAGGCCTAAAACTCTTCCTGTGAGTAGGCTACAGATATGGGGAGGGAAAGTAAGGTCTGAGATGCAAAAGGAACATTAGAAAGATCAATTGTTTTTTACAGGTTGCCTACTGCCACTTGTGTTAGTAAAAACAAAGGGAATCTCAATAAACTGTGGATTTTAATTCATGATAATATATCAGTATTGGCTCATTAACTGTAACCAATGTACCATATCACTTTAAAATATTAATAAGAAGAAACTGGGTGCAGGATTTGTGGGAACTCTGTGTCCTATCTTGGTTACATTTTTGAAAATCAAAAACTATTCTAAAATATAAAGTTTATTTAAAATAAAACAAGTAAGTATAGTTTCTAACTTCATAAAGCTTACAGTCTACTCAGAATGATTTGTCAGTAGAAGAAATTAGAAATAATCGCATTAGTTAGGAGGTTATTCAGTAATGATATGAGAGATGGTGACACTTTGGAACAAGGTGGTAATGTCATGTGTATAAGAAAGCATAAAGTTTTCCTTAATTCAGGGGCTAATAAACAGAATTGGTGACTGTTTGGAAATAATCCTGATTCAGAGTTCCATAGACTGATGAATTGTGGTAAAGTTGAGAAGATAGGAAAGGCAGTGATCATGGGTTTTAGGTGTATTCAGTTAGTGGTAATAGAATAATATGGAAGGCAGCTGTATCTGCACCATATCTGGAACTCTGTGTGGAGGTCTTGTTTGGTAATGTTAGCATTCCAAACATAGGGTTATGAGAAGTAATTCAATCTATGGGATGAGATCAAATAGAGCAAGAAACATTGAGAGGTAGTGGAGCCTGGAACCAAGTATTGAGGGACTTTGAAACACTTATTAAAATAGAGGTAGTGGGGGGCTCGCAAAAATGGTTGGGAAAGAGCTACTGAAAAGATGAGAAATAAATCAAGAAGGAACAGTGTGCTGGGGAGTTAAGGCAAGACTGTGTGAAGGAGGAGGTGGTCTGTGGGAATATCTCAGAGAAATAAAGTGAAACCAGAGGGTGGCACATCCAGGGATTTAGCAGCATGGAAGCCTACAGCAGACATGGTTGCTGTTTTGACCCTCTCGTGTCCCTTTTACAAGTCAGGGACCCACTCTTGCTTGCTGCTCCTACAAAGTCTCCTCGAGGGCTTGCCTGTGATGAAAGCCACACTTTCATCTCTGCCACTGTAAGGGACTTTCTTACTTCACATGAATTCCCATCACTGGACCGTGCTCTGGGAAACCAACCCAGATATATCTTGAATTAAATAAAAAAATCTTCACTTAAAATGGTAATAAATAGTGTTTTCTGGTAAGGATTACTGCTTTCTAAGCCTCTAGGGTAGTGCTGTTGAATTTAAAGGCCCAACATCACAATGTAAGCCTCAGTCTCATTAAGCCAGCACTCCTGGAGGTCAACAAGTCTTCACTGTGAAGGATAGCAAGGCATTCAGTGCACCCCCCATGCTGGAGGGACTGTGTGTAAAGGGCAGAGGCAGGTGTAGTATGAAACACACAGCTCCGTGTATATGCACTAGGTGGAATGTGGAGGGAATCATGAAGGTCCTAAATTCAAAGGTTCACAGAGACAGAACAGGAGAATCTGGAGAATGGAATGGAAACAACTGTGGCTCCAGAAACTTCTGGTACATGGTGAGGAGAAGGATTGTGGGGGTTTGCAGTGGCCATGTGGCACTTACATAAGCACACCTACTTGCCTGGATATCATGTGATATGTTGGAATACCACTTTTAAAAGTGAAGACTTTAAAAAGAGAATGATCTCATTTCAGAGATGTTAGTTGAAAGCATTTGGAAAGATAAACTTCATCCAGCAGAATCACACATTTTGATCTAATTTCTCAAAATACAGCTTTTTGAGATAAAGGTGTAATCATTAGCATATTAGATTTATTATATTCTTTAGACTGTAAGAGGGGGTTTACTTCTAAGAGGAGAATGAATCAGACACAGTTTTTAGGTAAAGATTAAGCAAGCATATTAGTTTAAAACCACAATGACACTCTATGGCAATGGATAAACCAGTAAAAGTATTTTTAGGATTAATTCTCATGTATATACTTAGTTAACTCTTATCTTTTATAAAATGTATTTATGTGATATATACAGTGAACATAGTTTAAAATGTGAGGGTGATTTAAATAGGGTTTCTGGGTAAGGAAAAGCAGAATGTAGCAAAAGCAAAGGCTGTGAGGTCATTCAGTAACCTAGTTATATACACAGCTTTCCGGAGCATCCGCAAATCTGCTAGCTGTGGGCATAAGTGATGTCAGAGGGTAAAGGAAGATGAGACATCCGGTCTTCCTCTGGCCAATGCCTAGTGCTCTCATGTGCACAGGCATGACAGACCTCACTTCCTCTCTCTAGCACTTGTTTTTGGCAGGACGATTCTACCCACTGCCCTTGCAAGGAAGAACACTTTGGCCCATGAGCTGCCACTGACTGAACCACGAGTGGACCCCCCCTGACACGACTCTCCTTAGGCTAATCAGGAAATTTTGATGGAGGAATGCTCAAATATTTTCTAGTGAAGACACACAGAGAAGGAGGTAGGAATGGGGGAATTCATCAGGGAGATAGACAGTAAAACTGGCAGCAAAGACTGTGGCATAGTTCATCCTAATGTCTTAATTAGAACCCCATTTCCAATTTTTTTTTTTTTTTTTTTTTTTTTTTTTTTTTTTTTTTTTTTTTTTTTTTTTTTTTAATTTATT
>RJWM01047297.1:0-11960 GCA_004363535.1 Dasyprocta punctata
TTTTTTTTTTTTAGTTTTTCTGACTTCAAGTTATTTTAGTAGAAAATCTAATCATGCCATTCTACAAACACACACATGCCCTTACTATGAGTTGTATCTCCACCACTCAGTCATTATTGTATTTA
Organism: Dasyprocta punctata; assembly: GCA_004363535.1. Classification (NCBI taxonomy): domain Eukaryota; kingdom Metazoa; phylum Chordata; class Mammalia; order Rodentia; family Dasyproctidae; genus Dasyprocta; species Dasyprocta punctata. The sequence continues at coordinate 126 of RJWM01047297.1, forward strand.
GCCTCTGTTAAAGCATTAGAATTAAAGCACATTGTTAAGGGAGAGGCAAGTTTAGATGAAACGGGAAAAGAGATTTTTTTGAGCAATACTTTTTATGTGACATAGCTTTGCCCAGTTATTATCAGAATCCCCCCTTTTTTTTCCTCGCTATTTAGAGAAATTTTGTTAGGTCTGGAAGACTTCTTTGAACGATGATTTCTCTAGCCTTCGTGAATAGCAAAGTGAAGACTTCTGATTAGCTGTAAGAAAGAACTTCCTCAAAATGAAGGTTTTGTTTTATTAAAAAAAAAGGAGTTGTCACATAGCTGTAAAAATTAGAGTTTGAAGGAATGGTACAGTTTTGTGTGAGTTCAACCTCCTCATTTTACCCTTGGTTGGATGGAGGCCTTGTACCGCTAGGTGAAACTGAGAATGGCATCTGTGCTGAGTGCCTTCAGTGTGGCAGATATTGTGCTGGATACCTTCAAGTATGATCTTACAGCATCAGCTCTGTAATCCTGCCCTGCATTAAGTGTTTGCACTTTTGTGTTTTCCTTCAAAGTCTAGTCTCCGCCTTTCTTCACTTTCTTTGCTCTGGGAGGCCGATTTCTGTGTACCTTATTAAGCAGAACTATTCCACTAATAGGACTTGAAGGCTGGATTTAGCAGGTGAAAAGTGAGAGGTGGTATGGTCATTATCCTCTAGTTCCATTATGGCCAGGTCCCAGATTAGCCATGGTTGCATCTCTTTTGAAGGCCTCTCCTGTTACAGTTATAGCATTAACAATTAACTCCGGTATCAAGCAATCTCTTCCTCTCCTCCTGTAGATATGGGTTGGGAATAGAAAGCTTTAAGGAAGGTAGTTTTGGTTCCTCTTTGTGAACTTGGATGTTCTTCCATTACTTATCAATGTCTTCTATCCTGTCCATGCATTTATTAATAGTACTTTCATTAAACTCTTCTCATTTACCTAATTGGGAGCCTCCATTTCTTTTCTGCTACTACTGTACCATTCATTTTTACATTCCCTGTTTTACAAAGATGAAATATGAGACTCAAATTGATTTGTTCAAAGTTCCCACATAATTTATCAGAGTCAGAATTAAAAACAAATTTTATGACTAAAGATTTTATTCTTTCCAAGTTGCTCATGGATATAGCTAGTGGTGTAGTGGAAGAATTGGAACTTGAACCCAAGTTTGGAATCCCTTTCTGCTTCCCTACACCAAACTCTATTAAGGATATTATGTGTGTGTGTGTGTGTGTGTGTGTGTGTGTCCATCATTCTTAGCTCTTATTTCTTTATTTCTTAAGGTGAACTTGTTCGTTCAATTCTAATTGCATTAAACAAGGAATCTTGCTTTGAAACAAAGTAGATTAAAGGCAATTACAAGAAACTGCCAGGTTTTGCAGTTAAATGTTACTGTGGATAAGGTGCTTAAAAAGACAGAAATGGTACTTGATTTAATGGGGCACATATTTTATTTTATTTTTTTATTTTTTATTTTTATTTTTTTTGCGGCACCGGGGATTGAACTCACAACCTCGCGCCTGCCAGGGCAGGCGCTTAAGGCATTGAGCCAAACTCCCGGCCCTGGTTTTTTTGAGGCAGGGTCGCACTATGTAGCTCAGGCCGGCCTTGCGCTCGCGTTGTAGCCCAAGCCGGCCTCGAACTCACAATGCTCCGCCTACCTCAGCCTCCTGAGTGCTGGGATTAAAGGCGTGCGCCACCACCCCCGGCTTGGGGCATATATTTTAGAGCAACAGATAGATTCAACTAAGTAGTTATCCACATGAAGGTAAAGTTGGGACTGTGATTAACAAATGCTCACATATCCGAGGCATTGGACCACAAGAATTTAGGTTAAAAGTATTTAGCCTAGTAATGCAGTGCTACAGACACTTCTTTTAAAAAAAAAGTACTTCAATTATGATGTGAAGAATTGAGTAGGCACTGAAGAGGCTCTGGACAAATGGAAGCTAAAATACTTGGTCAATAAAACTGCTTATTTCCTAACATTCAGAAAATTTTGTTCTTAAATAATGACTTAGCTCATATCATTGTTTTCTCCAATTACTGAGATGATGTACCCTTGCCCTAAAGGACATGACAGCACTGATGATGTGAGCTGGTGAAGCCACATGGCAACCTTGGATACTGACAGAGAGAGCTCAGAGAATGCAGACATTCTATTGACTATGACAACCAATGGAGACCTCAGAGACCATCTGATTCAGCCTTTGTATTTAACAGGGAAGAAAACCACCCTACTATCACCATAGTCTGGGGGAACTTGTGTGGAGCAAACATGAGTAGAAGAGGCACTTTTGTGCCATCAGCTTCTCATGCTTACAGACTGGGGAGATATTTGTGTGGAAAGAAATATGAATTTTTGATAATGGAAATATTAATTCTAGGGTGCTATATTGGTTTTTTTGGTCAATCAACTTTTATGTTACTGTAGGTTGTTCTGGTTTTGTTTCAAGGCCTGAACAGGTGAGTCTAAACTTCTAAATATGACCTCATAATACGCTTTAATATAGAATACTATTATAGACTAACACTACATTGGATTTTTAAAAAATTCTTAATACTTGCTTGTAATAATTCTGTCATAAAAAATTGGTTCACAGTAAATAAAATGAGATCTTTAACAGTTCTATTCTTGCAACTGATATTCCTTGATGTCCAAACTAGATAAAAGTGTGAAAGAAAAATAAAAGTAACCTGTCTCTTATCATTGCCTGATAAGAGGAGATTCACATTTGATCCCTGATCTACTTGACTAAAAAGAACAAACTTTTCAAAAATTTAGTATGATTTTTATTTGGAATATGTTTACATTTACAGAAAAGTTGTGAAGGTACAATGTGTTCTCATACACCTCTCATCTAGTTCAATGATATTTTACTCAAGCTCTTTAAATTAAATATATAAATTTATCTTTAATAAAATGTAGAGAGCTGGGCAGAGTGCAGTGGCACATGCTTGTAATATTATCACTATGGACACTGAGGCAGGATGATCAAAAGTTCAAGACCAACCTGCACTACATAGTGGGAACTTGTCACAAAAAAACATAAAACAGGAATGAAAACAAAAACAAAACATGAAAGGTGGCCCCAAAGGAAAACTTTTCTGTTACAGAAAACATCAGAAAAGCTTGTGGCATAAGCCACACACAGGTCAGTCAAACTTAATTTCTTTCTAGAAGAGATCTGTTTGTATATGATCATTATCAGATGGGCAAAAATGGGCAAAACTTGTCCAAATGAGAGGAATAAAAGGAAAGGGAACTCAGATAATAACAATGTATGTTTCTGTTGTATGTCTGGGGAATTTTGTTCTCTCCATTCTTCAAACATATCTATACATTTGAAGTTTCAGTTCTATATGTGAATATTTTATAAGAGGAAAATCATCTGATGTTCCCACAATATCTCAACTGATCCTTAGCTTTGGCATAGAGTAAGATAGTAATTTACTCATTTGACACACTACATCATGGAAACTTTCCTTTATGTCTTTGTTAACAAACATGGTACAGTTTATCTTTTGCCAATAGGACCTCTCAAAATATATTTGAAATTAAAATACGTATTTATTTGCATATTATTTTTATGCATACTATATAGACTGAATATCTTTAGTCCAAAAATCTGATGCAGAATACTCCAAAATCTAACATTTTCTGAGTGTGAACAAATGGAAAATGTTCCCACCCTCATGAGATGGAATTCAAGAAAAATGCACAAAATTTTAAAAAAACATTATTAAAAATTACTTTCAAGCTATGTGTTTAAGTTATAAATGAAACATAAATGAATTTCATATTTAGCCACAAGGCTTGTTCCCAACATATATCATTATATATATTGCAAATATTCCAAAATCTGAAACACTTGTGGTTTCAAGCATTTCAGATGAGTTTCTCTATGTTTATGTATATATTATATTTACCCTGCCTTTCATAACTATGTCACTATTTTTTCATACGTGCAGGTAGGATTCCAAATGAAGTAGCTGAGGGAACCATAGCCTAGATGGCTTTAAAATGCTGTACATTTCTCTGAAAATTTGAGAAAAAAGTCTGAAAATAATTTTACATATGATAAATGAATGCAATCACACTGTCTTTTGTAGCTATTATGTTCTGTTCTTGACCTTGAGCCAGTTTTCATTCTGTTGTGTACAACTCTTTCCAGTAGACTGGCTTTACTGTACTTGCAGCCAGACATGGTCCCTGAAGAGACATTAGAGGAACAGTTTAATGGTTAGTGAGTTACACTGGGATCTGAGGTTGCTGAGGCAGAACAGGACGCAATTGTCCAGACTAGTTGCTCAGGGAATGAGGTTGTCTGGATGGTATAAGTGTAACTTAATAGTTTTGGCAATGGTCAAAGGCAGTGGTTAAAGAATGTCTTAGAGAGGGACAGATAAAGGAGTTTGGTTGTAGTTCATTTGTTATAATTTCCATCTTATCCTCAACAACTCGGAATCCTATTGTAGTTTTAGGGCTTGTGGAGCTTTGCAAAGGTAAGAGGAAGATCATTAACAACTGCCTGACGGTTCATTGTCCCTGAGCAGCAACACTAGTGGGCTGTGAATATAACACAGAGGTGGGACTTTTGTTCTTAGATATTTTAATGATGTACTCTCATCCCATTACTTTTTTCCTTTCCATAAGGAGAATTTCATTTTGGAATAAAGAAACCTAGAATGTCCAAAGGGGAGTTTTAACGGTAAAAGCATATGACTTTGTTTTTCTTCACTATAAATATTTATATTTTAAGACATACTCCAAACTCCATAATAAAAGATTTTAAAACAGCCGTGCCTGAGAAAAAATCTATGTGAGGATAATGGAAGACAAGTCATAAGCCTTAAAAGAATTTTGTGTGTTTTAGATCTAGTTTCTCTTTCCTTTTCATCATGGTGTGATGGAAGTGCATTAGGTATATACGTGATTAGGACAGTGTAGGAGAGATCTTTTATATGTAGAAGTAACATTAATATTGCTACTGCCAAAAAGACGAAGGTTTTTAAATCATTTATCATTTAATAAAAATATTAGATGCTCTAAAGCTCAGTTGCATTAGTTAGAGGAAAAATGCATTCATGGACGTAGAGTATGATCTTAATTAAGGGCCAGTCAAATTAAAAGGCCCTGATATTGATCCTAAGAAAAGACTATATAGGGGGGACTATGTTTGGATGGATTAGGAAAATTCATCATCTTATCAAGAGGAAAAGAACTTGAAACATTATGCATAAGCAGGCTCAATGGCATCATCTTGAGTTAGAATTTGTTATGAAGTTAAAATTAGCATTTTCAATGAAGTTCAGGTACAATTTTGAAAACAATGTAGAAGTATTATAAATGACTTTTATTTTGAATAACTGCAGAAATGACTTTCAGAGATGGGTTAATGTTACTATTCCAGGAACTGTATCATAATTAGTGTGGTAGATGTAATACTCCAACTTAAATTCTAAAATATTCATACCTAAAGAATTGTAACTTTGTTTATAAAGAAAGGATGATGAGATCAGATAACATTCCTTTAGCTAAGATAAGTTACTGTCTTGGTTACTTTTCTCTCATTGCTGAGACAAAATACCTGACACCCAAAATTAGAAAGGAAAGGTTTATTTAACTCACTGTTTGTAGAGGTTTCAGTCCATAATCAGCTGGCTACAAAGGCAGAGTGGCATGGCATAGGGACAACACTTCAAGGCAGCAGCCAGAGCAAAAAGGAGAAAAACAAACCTCTTCTCCTCCCTTTTATTATACATAGGCCAACCCCCCACCTCCAGGGTGGGTGTAGCACTCCCAAAATCTCTGTGCTCTCCTCTTGCACAGGGTGAGGATATTTACATAGTAAGAAACCTGGCTTCCTACTGAGTCTCTCAGTTAAACTTCTAAATTTCTCAAATTGACACAATGTATCAACCATAACAGTTACTTATTCATTCACTCATTTTACAGACATTTGTTGAAAGCAGATTATGTGCCAGGTTTTGAAAAAGGCACATTTTGGTGGATTGTAGGAATGCTATACTTCTCAGAAGGTGGTGGGACTTTTGACATTTAGGAAAGAAGCCTTTCTGGAAGTGAACTGTTGGGTCTTGGTCACAACCCATGATGGTGCAGGCGAGGACAAACTCTTATGTAGAAAGATAGTGGCTCATCTAGGGACCTCTTACAAATGTTCCATGGATATTTGGGGATGTTTTCATAACTTGCTTATTTGAAATGCTGCTTTAAAATGTTAGCTCCTCCTTTGTTTTATCTGCAAAGAAAGTTCTATTTCTATGTGATATAAGCAAATTCACAGATAGCTCAAAAACAAAAAGCGAAATGTGTATTTTTTAGAAGTCAAATGTTCTCTATACTTTCCACTATATCTAAATTTTCTACAAATCTCCATTTCCAGGTACGTCTTATTTACTACTCTTCCATCTGATTTATCTCTTTCCCAAGTATATCCAGTGTTTGAACAACTTTGGTTATGACTTAAACACAGATGGAAACTATTTGTGTTTTTAAAATATCTAAAGCTTTTGCTGTGGTTTTTAATGTGCCTTTCCCAAGTTTCTAATAATAACTTCCTCTGATCTTTCTGGTGATAGTCAGAAATTGTATTGAAGATTATGCTGCTCTTTCTAAAAGTGATTTATTGAGTTTTCTTTCATTGGGAGAAATAGCTATTTTTGATTAGCAAAAGAAATGTAATATAATTAATTTTATTTCATATTTAATTCTTGTAATTAGTCATTATCTGCATAAGCTTTCAGGGCTTGGGGTAGGAGGTTAGTATAAATAGTAGTTATTTGTTTTCTCTGATCCTCTTGTTCTAAAGATATTATCAGATTTATGCAACTTCAGTGACAACTTGGGAAAGAGTGTATCTTTTATTAGCTGTGTTTATGCTCTTATAGTGTTGTTATCTAATGAATCCACTTCTATGTTCCTAACCACCACCCCCCTTAAAGAGTAATTCCTCTAACTATAAAATATTTTCTGAAAATCAATTAGATTATTTACTAAATGTTTATTTTAAAATAAAAGAGTCCTAGAGTTGGAGGAAATCTTAAAAATTCTTTATCCTCTCCCTATTTAGTAAGTAAATACAGTGCATTCGAATACATTAAAAGTGAACATCCTAAAGCCAGAAACAAAAGGTTAAATATCACATGGTTTGTATAATATGAGAAACACTAAATATAAACACTTTAAAGAGCAAAATAAATGAGACATGAGGTAACAGGGAAGTAGACTCTGCAGAGATGAAAACGAGATCTTGGGAAGATAGGAGAGGGAAGAGTGGAGATGCAGGGGAAATAAAAATGATCAAGATGCAATATGTATATGTATCAATCTCCCAGGTTGAATATTATCACTATGTATTGCAAACATATCCTAATAATTTTTTAAGTGAACATCCTGTCTTATGGAAAGTATTCCATTTACAAAAATTCTGACTATATGCTGAACAGAAGTGTACCTCTGGTAGTTTTTACTGCTTTTTACCTGAATGACTGATAACAAAATAGAATATATCTTTCTTTTGTACATTTAAAAATGCTTGCTACATCTCACAAAGACACCATTCTCATAGAATACACAATAATGGTCCACGCATATTACATGACTTTGGGATCTATTGTTCATTTTTTTTTTCAGTCCACATTTTTTTTTCAGGATGGGAATTGTATTACCCATGGAACTTACAAAGGTGGTTAAAGAATTAGATACTAAACTCAAAAACTTCAGAATGTAATGGGAAAGATGGGTATACTAAGCATAAAATTTTGTCAGGGTTAGTATTAAGTAAAAGTATATACCAGATAGCATACAGTGCATAAAAGAAGCATTAAAGATTTTTTTTTAATTTTCAGTATGGACAGCCAAGTTGAGACTTGAAGGAAAGTAAACATTTGGATTGACTAATAGCAAATGTACAGAAATGTGACATAGTGTGACACATTCTGATGAAATACAGGAGGAGTAAAAACTGACAGAGTGATGGAGCACTTGAGAAGAATGCACAGATTACCAACAATCTTGTCAAAAGAAGCTTTCAACACAGACGGAGACTGAGTTTTCAAATATCTGAAGATCTTAAGGAGTATGCATGATCACTAGAGTTTGAACTTTAGGGGAAATAGCATAGATGATTACTGTAATATTATGTGTAGGAGACCAGCTTTAATCAGATCACCTTTGCAGCAGATAAAGGAGACTGGTTAAAACAAAGCAAACCTCAAATTCAGGAGCCTATGTAGACTACTGAGGTAAGTCAGTAAAAATTTTAGTGGGGTAGAGTGGATGATTGAGGAGGGAGATAGGAGAGAGGGAGAGAAGGGAGGGAGGATGGAAGAGGAAGATGAGATGGATAGAAGAAGATTATAATTACTGCCCTTGTTCTCAAACCTTGCTATGCATTAGAACCTGGAGAGGTTTTTGTTTCTTTTTTTTACTGTTGCCTGGGATTCATCTCTGAGCGTCTGATCAAATGATATGAGGTACAGCCTGGCATTAGGAGTTTTAAAAGCTTCCCCAGAGATTCTATTTGTACTGCAAAGTTTGAGAAGCACTAATCTATTACACTTCAATAACTGAATAGGTAGTAGTTTTCAACACCCTATTTATTTGGCACCAGAATGTAGATAAATGCTATAGATGTTTGGCACCAAGAAGTGGATAAATGCTATAGATGGTCAAATAGAAAATTTTGGATAAGTGCACTATGACTGAATTTGTTTCTCATCTTTTTAATCATATCATATTGCTTCCCATACAGTAAACTTGTAACTAACCTACATGTGTATTACATACAAACCATGTTCAAGGGTATCTCTTCTAGTCCTCATATTTGCAATTCATATTTTAGATCTAAATACAGGACTTTACATTTAATACTACCTTACTAGTCTGAGCTTATGGTTTACCAAATTTTGATCCATGATTCATACACTGCTAATGTTGTCATCCATGGATTTAGACATACATTTTGTGTCTTTAGATAATTCATAAAAGATATTACATAAGACAAGGACAATTGTTTATTGTAATGTACTCTGCTAGATGTGTGAGTGTACGTTTACATGCACTTGCAGGGTGGAGATGGATGCTTTAAAGGCATACTTTCCCAGATTTAAAGGTTGTAAGCATTTAAACTCCAGATGAAATATTTTATTAAAAGATCCTGGGAGGTCTACTTGGGTGAGTTCTCTTGTATGAGTGTTATAGTTATGTTCCTATAGCCCTGCCAAGTCTCATGTAATCATGGCATGGACGTGACTGAGTCTATCATTCATGATCGGTTTGTTGTCGAGCACTGGAATTAGCAATGTGAGTGCTGCACAGCCAACATACAGTGTAAGGGCAGGAAGAAGACGTGTCTCACTGTCTTTTGCTGTTTTTCACCTTGCTGCTTTGCAGCCACCATGAACAGCTGCCCCACCACACCATGCTGCCTTGGAGCCAACTGAGTATGGACTGAAACCCCCAAGAACTATAAGAAATAAACCTTTCCTTCCCTAATTTTTGGAGTCAGGTATTTTGTCTCAGCAACAAGAAAAAAGTAACAAAGACAATAAGTGCCCATAATATTACCAGGAAGTGGCTCTCTCTTTAGAAAACTGTGATATAGTTTCACTACCTAATGGTCTCTAAGATTTCGTGAGAATATTTAAGCTTTTGATTCACAAAATTTTTTCAAAGAAACCTCCTAAGAAAGGCTCAATTGAATAGTTTATTGAAAAGTATCTGGTCAGTAGGTCCTCTATAGGCTGTCATTTATAATATACTAAGGATAAGGGTTGAGAGGACCACTAATATCCTTTTCTTAGTAGAAAAATGCTCTTTAAGCATTTTTGAATGAGTTGAATAATGCTGTTTTGTTTAAAGCATTTTGACTTTAACCTCAGGGGTCTAAAGATGTCAGAAGTCCAAATATCACCAAACAATAAAGCACTTGTTAAACTGACTAAGGGACACAAATGACATTTTCAGAAAACTGATGGCAAACCACAGATAAATTGTGATACTTACTAATACACTTTCACTGGATTTCATTTAGAAGAACTCTACTGGGCAAAGGCCTCTGACCCAAGAGCTTTTATTATAGACTTTTTTCCCAAAGTGAATATTTTCTGACTTATGGACTTCAGCAAAAGAAGATTTGTTATGTAAAATTCAAAGGCATTTTTAATCATATCAAGATGAACAGGAATTTTGTTGAGTAGAGAAATTACCTTATATGGGAGTTCTGTAGCCTTCTTCTGGAAAAAAAATTGCTGCAGAGTTATATAAACTAGTTAAGACAGTCACCTTCAACTGTGAAAGTTGACATTTTCATGAGAGCTGATCCTAATAAAACATTCTGAAGAAGATGAAGTTTGTCTGTTCTGGTCCTGCTATGGCTGTTCAGCTCTGTGGCCCTCTCTACCTTCTGATTTGTCCTACTGTAGTCTAGGATATCTAATGCTCTTACATGTACTCCTGAACTGCATCTAGGCTACCCCTCTCCATGACTCCACTACTAACATATCAAGCTTAAACTTTCGGGAGACATATTTTAGTCTGTTTCCTTTTCAAATAGCCTATTTCACATCTTACTCTCAGAATTCTCATAGAAAACTCTTTTATTAACTCACACTAACAAATTCACATTGAGGGCATATATCTTTAATATTTTACTTCATTTTAGGGACATTTCACAAAAGATAACATGCAAATGACCAATGAATACAGTTGGTCATTTGTATTCATGGGTTCTATATCCTTGGATTCATCTAATTAAGGTTCACAAATTATTTTTATTTTATTTTAAAGAGGATAAAATAATAAAGCCAATTAAAATAAATCAGTGTAAAAGATACAGGACTTCAAAATATTATGAAATCAACAATAGTTACCCTAATGCCTTTTAATGTCTTCAAAATAGCTGCAGATAACTTTTGACATAATAAAAATTCAACACAATAGAAACAATAAAAACAAAACAATGAATGCAATAAAGGACTTTAAACAAGCCAATAGTGGATCCAAAATTGCTACCATAATATATCTTGCTATCTTTGAAATAGCTGCTCCTGCCATCTTAATTGACATAGTCAAAGAAAACGAAAGCAAATGAAACCCAGTCCAACAAAACAATGGAAATGATAGAGGACTTCCAAAACAAGACCATAGGGAGTCAACAATGGCTGCAACCCTCAGAAGGAGATCCTCCCTAGATGTCACTGTGTACCACTATCCTCTGAACCTACAATCAGTTCGCTGGCCCTAGACTTGCAATGTTAGTGAAACAACAAAGCCCCAGAGGCATTCAATTGCACTTCACCTCCATAACTATCATCACAGCCTGAGTTTCTCTGGATAAGCTGGTCGCTTACAGTGTGGTGATGGTGGTGCGGGGGGACTGGGACTTTTTGTTTGCCAGCCTGCACACTGGAAGCAGACGGGGTCTGGCTGTTCCCAGTCTGGCAGTGGCCTGTGCATGGCACTGGTTCCCAGACTGGGCTTGCTTGCTGGTGTAGTCTTGTTCTCTCTGCCCCAAGTTCACAAATATTTAGGGGAAAAACCATTGTCTGTACTGAGCTGTTATAGACTTTTCTTTCCTTGTCATCGCACCCAACACGATGCAGTGTGACAACTGTTTGCATATCATTTACATCTCATTAGGTATTATAAGTAATCTGGACATGATTTAAAGTATATAGAGGACTATTGGTGCAACCTCATGGTAGAGAGCTTGTTTAGTATGCATTAAATGTTAGATTTGATCCCCAGCATCCTCCTCACACACACAGGTACACAAAAAGAAGGCAGGGAAGGAAAGAG